>JAYMFT010134344.1:0-12968 GCA_038088735.1 Panulirus argus
ATATATATATATATATATATATATATATATATATATATATATATATATATATATATATATATATATATATTCCTGCAATAGGAGAGAAAGAATTCTACCTCAATATTCTCTGTGTCATAGAAGGCAACTAAAGGGGGCGATAGCAGGGGCTGGAATCCCTCCCCTACTTGTATTTCAATTTCTAAAAGAGGAAACAGAAGAAGGAGCCAAGCAGGGAAGGTTCATCATCTCCAAAGGCTCAGACTAGGGTGTCTGAATGTGTGTGGATGTAACTAGGATGAGAAGAGAGGAAAGATAGGTAGCATATTTGAGGAAAGAAACCTAGATGTTCTGGCTCTGAGTGAAAGAGAGCTTATGGGTAAAGGGATGAATGGTTTGGAAATGTCTTAGGAGTACAGTAAGGGGTTGGTGAGAAGACAAGAGCTAAGGAAGGAGTAGCACCACTCCTGAAGCAGTAGTCATGGGAGTGTGTGATACAGTGTAAGGAAGTAAATTCTATATTGATGTGGGTAAAACTGAAAGTGGATACAAAGTAAAACAAAGGAATTTAAACAGCAACAGACCAATGGGTCCTTTCGAGGCTGTGTATGATAGTGGAAGATATCTGATACTTGCAGATTTGTGTGGTAAATATTAGAATTTGTACACAGATAATTCAAAGAGAATAACCTGCAAATTGTCTTTTTCATTATGAAGGTGCAGATAATGAAAGTCGTGGACTTGAAACAAAATATTTATCATGTACAGGTTGCCAATCAAAAATCTGGCAACCTTGGGACCTCATGGCTACTGGATTTTCAATTTTTCTGGAAGATTGATTGATTGCCTCCTGACTCTATGTATGTTGTATATATTGTAACAGAAAATGACTACAGTACTTTAAAGAAAGAATATTAAACACTAAATGAAAAGCAAATGAACTTTTAATGTTGAACAACTAAATAAAATGGTTTAGGTGCAGTAAAATGATACAGTACTCTACTGGTAACATGCTGGACTAACAGTACTGTACACAGTGGAAAAAGTTAAATAGAGGTAGCAGGTGGGTTGTCAGGATCATCATTTTCATCTCTAAATGGAACAACAGCATTCTTCAAAGCTTTGAAACCCGGGAATTTTTAAACTGTGCTCACCATGCAGGTACAGACCACCCCGAGATTCCCGCCGGAAAACTCATGGAACCAGAATAACGATTGCCGGATTTTATATTGGCAACCTGTATTAATCTATACACAATCATATAAACAAAATTTCCCATTTTAACATACAGCATCAAGCTTTTCAAAAGACTTTGATTAAATAGAAAACTGGACAAAATATATAATGGGTAACTGAAACAATTATTGGGAAAGAGGGGAGATGACTGCAACATCCCCCTCCCAAAAGAGGCATGAGTGAGCCACAAGGTGAAATGACTAACTAAAATACAAACATACTATACATGTGAGATCTCTTTTCTTTCTGTCTCCTTCTTTTAATATGAACTGCAGATCCCATGTTATATTTAATAAGTTTTCTTTCCTTTGCTGGGCAAGCTGAAGACTTTTTTAAAGGTGCAATCATTTTCCATCTTCTGTAGAGTGCTAGAGTTGCACGTTCAGCGTAAGACCTTTTGTGCTTTCTTTTCACTGATATATGTCTGTTGTACATTTGGAGTACCAGAATGGTCATGATTTTAACACAATCTTCTGTTTTGGCATTCAGCAGGTTTCCAATAGTGCTGCAGCCATATCAGGCACAATTTTTAAATACCAGGTTTCATTCACAAGTCTCAGACTGCCAGAGTCTTAATGGAATCAGATCCTGAAGCCTTCATGTGCCAGAGAAAACTTGAAAAATAGAAAGATGATGCACAATGCATATATACAAATTTCTGCTCTTGTGTAATCTTTGCTTTGTGGTCATCCTCAGTCTCAGAGTCATCTTCTAGTTCTTGGCCCTCCTTCTCTATTGTTCATTGTTCTTTGAAAAATGAGCTGACTTTGTACCTCCAGTTCCTTAAATACGAAGTCATGCCCTATTTCATTTAGTTTGTCCATCTCCTCTTGTGATCTCTGGCATTTTCATGCACCCTAACAATGTTCTTATATTCTTTCACCCTACCCTCTTCGTGGTATATTCTCAGTATAATCTTTTTTAACTGCAGCCATAAAAAGGGTGCTATCAGCATGCCCATTATGGTTTTGGTAAGGCTGTATCATTGTTGATAGATGGAATGGAGCACATTATGCCAGAAAGCTTCTTGATCCAAAGGAGTCCATCATTTCCCTGCTCCTGGATGGAGTGAAGCCTAGAAGTTGTATAAACCTCATTAAAGAGGTCCTGGGGTTGTATAATAAAATCTACACACACACACACACACACACACACACACACACACACACACACACCACCTTATTTCTGTTCTCAGACCCTTCTCTATTGGGGCTCTGCACCTCACAACAAGCCAACCTTGTCCACCAGGCAGGACCACAGATCAAAAAGTGTAGTGATGTTATCTGTATGTATCTGTGGGGTGAGTACAAGACACCTGAGGAGTACAAAATCAGTGTCTTAAGTGTGGAAACTGCATCTTGGGCCTGATATGAATACCTGATGAAGTCTTCAGGGATCTTCACCCCTACAGCCCAGACTGTGATATGTTAAACTGCTGTTTGTAACTCTAAAGAGATGGACTGTGTCCACAGTGCAGAAAAAAAAGTGTCTAGGGAGTGTGGTTTCAGACTGGTATCTGTCTGGTTGAGTGGAGGTTAAGACTGGGTTTGGACGTAGCTGTTAAGTGCACATAGAGTCAGTCTGTGTGAATGCTTAGCCACTATGGTACTTGCATGGCATTAGGGAGGTCTGTAAGTGAAAACATGTTGCTGAAGTATGAGGAAAGGGTGAAGTTTTTATTTCTGAGTGGTGACTGGTGGGTGGCTGAAAAGGTCCTGGGTAGGAGCTGGCTAGAACTGTTGTAAAGAGCTGGGTGTTGAGCATTTTGATGGTGGGACTGTACTGGGAGTATTTTTGTTTCAATGTACAAGTGCTGAATGTCTGTTGCTGTACCTAACCCTCAAACTCTCTCTTATTTATTTCATCCTTTTAAGAACAATCATCTATGTCAAAGCACCTTACCTGTATCTTCATCACATCCTGGAGTTTCGATTGATGCTATAGATGGGGAGCGACCAGTGGAAAGTGAAGACAGTGTTGAAGAAGTTAAGGAAGAGAGATTAAGGGAAAGTGACATTGTAGATGGACGCCATCGTTCCACCTCCCCTAAATTGTCAACACTTGTAACAATGTACTGTTGATCACCCTGGGGAGAATGATCTACCTGAAAAGAAAAAATCATGTCTGAGTCTTTTTTTTTCCCCCCCTCCCCAATGAGACAACAACATGAGTCATATGAAAAATGCAAACCACAGCAAAGCAGTCAGGTTGGTCAATACCTTCAGAATGTGAAAAAATTTCCAGGCTGTTGCCTTCTAGCTATCAATCTATATCTCTGACACCTGTTCCCTCCAGGAACACCCATGAAGGGGTGGCCATGGCAAAAGTCCACTTATCCTTGTCCTTTCATGCCTCCCTTGCATATACAATTCCATGCATTCCTCCCCCATTTCTCTCCCTCCAGTTATCTTCCACTCTTTCCCCAAGTCAAAGGGGGTCTATTGCCTTAAACCAACAAAATATCGGAAGAGTCACAAGTAGAGGAGCATCCTCCATCCTTTAAGCATACCTCTACAGTCCAACATGGAACCAACCTTACCAAACATTCTAATGTCCGATACTTTCTATGTACACAAAAACAAGTCCCATAAAAGAGATCTGCACTCAATCTCTCACACCAAGCTTGAACACCTGAAGTGTTGTCACTCCTTCTCGGGGTAAACTGCTTAGGCCACAGTGAGGTCCTGGTTATCGAGAACCTATCTGTCTATATCTCCAGAGAGAACTGATGAAAAAATTTTTGGATAAATATTGATCAAGTGGTGTATACACCAGTTGACAGATGTGTATCCAGATGTATTTCAACAATAAAGAAAGCATTATATAGAAAAATTTTAATGTATATCCCTATATCTTTTCATACTTGATCTCCATTTACCATGTTAGCGCCAGGAACAGACGAAGAAAGGCCACATCCGCTCACATCCATTCTCTAGCTGTCATATGTAATGCACTGAAACCACAGCTCCCTATCCACAACAATTCCCCACAGACCTCTTCATAGTTTACTCCAGATGCTTCACATGCCCTGTTTCAGTCCACTGACAGCACATCGACCCTGTATACCACATCGTTCCAATTCACTCCATCTCGTGCACACCTGTCACCTGCCTACATGTCCAGCCCCACTCACTCAAAACCTTTTTCACTCTATATAAATAATATATCATAATAATGATACTTCCTCTCTGGACTCTATTTGCTTACTGTTACACATCAAAAGAAAAGCTACCTTCAGCAAAGGTTATATCATTATCAGTGAACAAAAGGGAGTACTTACTATCTTGAGAAGGAACTTCCAACTCTAAAGGAGTCCATCATTTCCTTGCTTCTAATTGCAGTGCAGCCTTGAAGTTGCAGGAATCCCATAAAAGGGGTCTTGGGGTTACATACATTACTAATAATGAAAATGATACTTCCTCTCTTACTCCAAACTGTCCCATGTTACTATAAGCAAGAGATAAGAGCATACCAAAAACCTACAAAGAGACATCTAAATAGAATTATGATATGCATGACTGATTTCAATGGAATAATAAAACAAACATTAACCTATCCATACTCACCTGTTTGAGCTTAAGAGAGAAGAGATGGATAAGTGGCTTCTTACTGAAGTACCAGAACCTCTCATTTTGGGGATATACACGAACTTTGGTTTCAATTACAAAACGAACAGGCTCTTGGATACCTCCTGTTGATGGAGAACACATAAATGCTTTGTCAGTTGAAGATTTTCAAGACAAAAAAGATGCCCTTAAAAATCTAAGAAGATACTTTTTAAGTGGCAAGTGTTTTGGTGAAAAAGAGAAGAGGAGGTGAATACCTTGCATGAGATGAAGTGTGACAAAGCTGCTGGAGTGGATGGGACTGGACTTGAACTTCTCAAGACAAGGGGGTGACATATTCACAAGATAAAAGTGTCTCTAATTATTTTCTTCATTATACCACCTAGCCATCTCTTGATTTTTGTTACCATCTTCTGTATGGTCTTTGATAACTAAGAATTTTTCACTGCTTTATTTTGAAGCCAAAACAAGGTCTTATAGTTGTTCACTTCTGTCAATTAAATTGCTATTCATTCAGCATATTTGTTTAACCCTGGATTATAACATCTTATGTGTTTGGTAAACAGTTTTTTTTGCAGCATTTTCCAATGAATTAATTACCCATCACATATTTCTTTCTGCCTCTCACTGGACATCTTACTGTGTGTATCATGGACCCAACATTTAGGAAGATGCTAGGCATGCCCTAGATAGAATGAATTCATATGATGTGGTGTAAAAGGTGGCAATGTACTGTCATTCGGCTGACCCAGGGTTTATGAAGCAATTCAGATTAACTAAGTAGTAATCTGTGGAGCTTGGCTGAGTATGGTAGTCTCTGGTTTTGATATATCATACAGCTAAAGATCAAATGTGTGTAAATGAAGTCATAGTTCCTTTGCCCTAAATGTCATCTCACTTTGGTGGCAGATGCAATTAGGTATAGAAATACCATCTTTTTGTTACCTTTAACTCTGCTCCCATTTATAAACACTGGGTGGATGAAGTGCTTACAGGCTTACAACATTTGGTTCATTCACACTTACCCTTGGTCTAAGTCCACTATGCTAAAGTGAATGTGAACTTCCACACTAACATAGGTTCTTAATTCTTAATTCTGCATGCTAACTTTATTAAGTGAGTGTAACTGCTGTCTCTTTCTATCTATCTCTGATGCCTGTTCCCTTTGTGAACTCCCTTAACGGGGTGGCATGGAAAAGTCTCCATAACTGGTGAAGTCCAGTGTCACTTTTTAGCCATTTGTGCCTCACCCTTAACAGGCACTGGCAGAGGGCAACTCTAGTGCAGTGTTTTCAGAGGCTCCTACCTAAGTTCCAACCAACTACTTCTAAATAATGCTTCTACCTAACGCTTCTGTCTAATGTTCCTCCCTACTACTTCTATCTATTGCTCCTACCATTTTGCCAAAGGGCAGAGCAAGTGCAGAGTACTCACTGCTAAGATAAATTAGAGTTACTACAAATGAGGTGTTTGAGTTGAGTGTTGTCAAGTGTATATGTGACACAAAGAAATTCTATGTTTATGGACAGAATGACAGCAGTCCAAATATGGGTGAGACAAAAAAAAAAGACAGCTACCTGGGTCAGAGGAGTACAACCTGACAACCACTGAAGTGCTAACTCATTACACAGCTGTCACTAATCCTCCTGATACCCAAGCAAGTAGTACTGGTAATATACCTCCTTGGTCGGTGGCTGCCTACAAACTACTACGTACCAACTACTGTCTCCTCTCACAATACCACCTTCAGATGATACCAGACTCCCTGCAAGTGGTTACATCATGACTAAATAGTTGCCTTCAACAAAGCTGTATGATCATCAATGAATGTAAAGGAGTCCATAATTTTACTGCTCCAGCATGAAGTGCAGACTTAAAGCTATAGAAGATCCATAGAAGGAGTGATGAATTAGGGTAGAAAGAATACTTCCCCTGTATTCCATGCTTATTATAGAAGGTGACTAAAATGGGTAGGAGTGAGAGGGTGGAAACCCTTCCCTCCTTGTATTTCAATTTTTAGGATATGGAACAGGGAGTGGGCCAAGTGAGGAGTGTTAATCCTCCTCAAATGCTCATGCTGGGAAGTCTGAATGTGCTTGGATATAACCAGGACTGGAAGAAGGCAAAGACAGGATGTCTCTTTGAGGAGTAGTACCTGGATGTTCTAGATCTGAGAGAAACTTACCTCCGAGGGATAGAAGAATAGTTTGAGTATGTCTTTGAGGTAAAGGCAGAGGTTAAAGTAAGTACCTACAAGTACCTTTGATGACAATCAACTAACATATTACTCACTTTCGAATTCATTACCCATCATTAACACTTGATCTCTGTTATCAAAATTACTGACACACTCAATAAGTTATTCCCAAAATACTCACCTCTCTTAGTTCTCATGGCCAGATGCATTAGCACTAATAATGAACTCCCTCTTGTAATCCACAATTAATTGATATGTTCCAAAGAAATTAGATAGATACGCACAACATTATTCCTCCTTTGTCAAGAAAATGATTATGAACACATGGGTAACTTCACCAAATTAAGTAATGAAACTTAGTGACATATCAACATATACTGTAACTGATAACATGAAGCTTCTTTGTACATAAACAATGATAACATTTTTCTACATTGAAATTAAATACTGTAAGCCATAATGCCTAAACTCTCAAATCTAGTTAACTGAGTATTTACTTTAATTATTATGATTTATTACCACATGACCATTTGAGAAAGTCTTGGTGTTACCCTAAGACCCCTTTTCCAGGGGCTCCTGCAGTTCCAAGGATGTACTACACTCTGTAGCAGAGGCAGATGGACTCTTCTGAAGCTTAAAGTTCTCTAATGAGACTGTATTCTGTTTCATCAACTGATGAAGATATAGCCTTGCCAAATGTGACTTTTCCATCATAATGTAAGCCCCAGTAAGCATAGTTCAGTAAAACTTTTATTACAATTTTCCACTGTATACACAATACCATATTTTTTAAAGACAACCAGTCCTTATAAAGATTTTCCTATCATAGATTAACAAATTAATACACATCACATAATTCAAAACACTGCTAGTTTTCTTAATCATAAATCAGCTTTCACTTACTTATGACTAGATCTATAGCAACTGTCATGAAGACTCTCCGATCCCTGGGAGTTTCCTGATTAAGTACAACAAAAACAGGGTCGGTAGGATCCCAGTGCCCTGATATGATGTAACTTTTCTTGTCACTTACATTGCTACCCATAGATACCTGAAAAGAAAAATTAGTTAGTTATTCCAATAAGTAACTCTTACTAATATTGACAATCAAGACAGGTGCATCTTCCTCCACAACCATTTGACTCAGCAATTTTAATGATTTTGGAAAATACTGTAATGTGGCTGCATTCCCATCTTTTTTGTAATATTCCTTAATGAATCAAAAAAATCTTCCATCACTTAAAATTAACTCTACAAAGGTACTAAATGATAATAAAATAAAAATATAAGATGCACAAATTTCTTTCAAAGTGTCTATCAATTTTTAAGTATGATACAAGCAAATAATGCTCTACAAGAGGGACACTAATACTTAAAAACTTATGGGTTGTGTTGCTCTGGTATCTAAGTTCTATGAAGTACTACAAAAAATGAGGGTAATTTTCTTGTTCTGTCTCTATGGTAGATCTACCACCAACTATTAAGTCTTGAATCAGGCTCCAACTTCAGTCTCCTAAATCTTAACTCATATTAATAAGCATTACATGATTCTGCTTATCAATCCACAAAATACAGGGTAAAACATATACTTGGATGTATTTCCAACTTCACTGTCCTAAATTTTCTGTCAAATTAATAAGAATTACATGATTCTACTTATCAATCTGCAAACCACTGAGTAAACAAATGATTAATAAATAAGTGATGCTTTCATGTGTGCCTTAAAATTCAGTAACAATCCTGTTTTCATTTTTCTCTTAATGAAATAAACCCAGTGGTATGCTTGATTCTGATTTAATATACTGATTTCAATTTATAAGACATCTGATCACATGGGATAAAAATATATAACCAGCTTAGTTTCACATTCTTTTTAAAAGAAGTATCATAAAAACATCTTTCAGGAACTTTAGGATGGACATGCTGAATCTCCTCCATATCTACCTCACCCTGCACTTCTCATTACATGAATATTCTGTACTTTACTCATCCAACATATCTCCCATCCCCAGTACATTACGTTCATGTCTTGATTGTTTTATACGTGTGTGCACATGCTCGCAATTACTCATTTGTCCAATAAGATAAAGACTTCTAAACTTATGGGGCTCATTTCTTAAACTTTCTGCACTATCATACAACTCAAGATAATGTCATAGTTCATTACTTAGCTTATTCAATCATCTACAACTCTGTTACCATGGAGATACTCTCTTTAAATCTTTTCAAAAAAGTTCCTTATTTAGTTTGATAAAATTTCCTGTTACTCTTTCGTTTCCTTTTTCAAAGTACTGTTCATGGCCAACCCATATCTGATGAAACATGAAGGCTGTTATCATCTCCCATCAGTCTTCTTTCTCATCCAGTGCAAAACTTTTTAGTATCTAACATATCCTTTTAACTCTGCTTTCATATTTCATACACATTCTTTGTTACCCTCCTAAGAACTTTCACTGTGCAATCTTAATGTTTCTGAAGCATAATGGTCAAATCTGAGATCCATACTCTAACCTTGGTCTAATATAAGCTTAAGATAAAGTAGTTTATTGGGTGTTTCTTTATCTATGTACTTAATGCAGCTTTAAGAATAACTATTAGATTATGATATGCCTCCTAAACAAATCTCATGCTGCAATGTTCTAGCAACAGATGGAGTACTATTTGACTCCAAAGTCCTTTGACAAACAGATTCATATACCTTTTTTTTTTACCAACTTATAGTGTATACTGAAATGGTTTGGACCTACAGAGAGGATGAATGAGGAGAGGTTGACAAAGAGAGTATACTATAAGAAGTGGAGGGGACAAGGAGAAGGGGTAGCTTAAACAGAAGACTGAAGGAGGGAGATGAAAATATTTTGAGTGCTTGGGGCCTAAACATGCAAGATGGTACATGGTGTGCATGGGACAGAGTGAACTGGAGTGATGTGGTGTCTAGGGGCAACAAGCTGTCAATGGACTAAACCAAGACATATGAAACTGTCAGGGGAAATCACAGAAAGTTCTGTGGGACCCAGTAGTGGATAGAGGGCCATTTCAGCAAATTATTCATGACAGAGAGTGGATGTGAGCAAATGAACCAATTTCTTTATCTTTTGCTGGCTCTACCTAACTGGTGTGGGAAATAGGGAACAAGTATGGAAAAAGTCTGTCCTTCATTTATCTCTAATTTCTGGCAGATTTAGTTTCTTGTTTCAAACTCTGCTTTTTCCTCAGCCTACTTTCTCAAAACTTCACTCCACTATCCAGTACCTCTCTTTCCATACACTATACATGACCCACCAGACACTTCCCTGACAGCCTCTCGTAAGGCAGTCTTAAACTGCCCACACATCACCTTCATCTCATCAGAAAGTTTCAAATCTTCTCAGATTTTCTAACTTTATCCTGGGAGGTACACTCCACCCTCTTATCTCTCACGATTTTCACGTTTTTTTTTTTTTTTTCATGCATGTCACCATTTCCAACATTAGCAAAGCAGTGCCCGAGACAAACAGAGAACAATGCCATTTACTCACATCTACTCCCTAGCTGTCATGGATAATGCAGTGAAACAGTCCCCTGAGCCCCCTTCATATTTTTTTGTTCCTTTTTGTAGTCCCACAATATGGCAGCAGATGGAACCCTGGGAGCTGAAGAAAGCCATGAGGTGGGTGAGGGGGGTAATGTTTTGGGTGCATTGAGGAGTGTGTAGAAAGAGATCTCACAGTGTGGAGGGGCAAAGATAGGTAAGTTGGATGGAATAGCAGTCACAAAAGTGTCATATGGTAAAAAAAAAAATATGGAGGAACATGGATGTAGAGGAAATGAAATACTTGAAGACAGCGTGTGGTGATGTGATGCGAGCCTCTGGAAACACTGCACTAGAGTTGCCCTTTGCCAGTGGCCTGTTCAGGGTAAGGCACTAAAGTTTAAGCAACAAAGGAGTTCACCAGTCATGGATAGATAGATGAAATGTGTGGTGTGAGAAGGGTAAGAAAGTCGTGTGGTTGTAAGAAAACTACGTATGAGAAAACTGAAAAATGAAGAGGGTTATTTGAAATGGTTTAGACTTATGGAAAGGATGACTAGGGAAAGGCTAACTAAGAGGGTATCATATATCAGATGTGGAGGAAGCAAGGGGATGGGGGAGACCAAAAAGGAGATGGAAAGATGGAGTGAAAGAGGTTCTGAGTTATTAGGCATGAGTATGCAGATGGGTGAGAGGTATGCATGGGATAGAGTGAACTGGAGCAATGTGGTATACAGGGAACAACATGTTGTCAATGGGCTAGGCTAAAGCATATGAAGTAGTTAGGGGAAAGATATGTGGGGATTGGCTGTGGATAGGGGACTCTAGTTTTGATGCAATATACATGACAACTGGAGAAAGGATTTGGACACATGAGGCTTTTATTCACTTGTTCCTGGTGCTATTTCAAAATGAGGAAAACAGCAAAAAAAAGTATGAAGAAATCAGAAGATGCAGAATCATTCTAAGATGGAAATAATAAATGCAAGACAACCAAAAAGCAGTGGTAGTATAATCATCCCAAAAAAGCCTAAGTCACTACCATTTTGTGGCAACTGACACCAGTGTTGTTTCCAGGTACATTAGTTCTTAAAACACAACAAAGTGAATATTCATGACTTGGAAAACTCATGAATAGGAGATTTTACCAATCGGCCCATAAATCTAAAGCCACAAACAAAAGTGAAGATACTGGAAGCCAAAGTCAAGCAAGGTCTAAACAGCAACAATGAAAAAGTGTAAATAATGTGGTCAAGAGGTTGCTTGGTCCCATTTCACCTATGTGTCATGTGCCTGGATGGGTTACAAAGTGGTCAGTAAATCCTGAAAAGAATGTTTGCCTGCCCCTTATTCTTCATGATGGTCAAATGGGGTGAATCCTTATGGACATACCTCATTTTAGGAGGTAAAACAATATTTCAACCCACTACTAAGCAAGTGCTTTTTCTAAGGCTCATAGGTGAGAAAGTAGATGGGAAAGTGAATGTGGTTATTCTCATGACAGAATATAATCTTGGGAATTCAACAACTGATGATACAGCATATCCTCTACTTAATGCATTAACAAATTTAGCTTTAACACTAAATCTACCACAATAAAGAACACAAACTGACTGAAAGGGAACAAAATGGGTAAACCAATGAGAAGGGAATAATACATCATTCAACCACCAACACATACAACCCCAAAAAACATACAGCACCATCCTGTATTATGTTGCCTAAGTGCCCAATTAAAAATCTTCATGAACTATCTAATATTTCTGTTTTCAGTTAACAATGAACTGATTTCAGTCATCACTTACAGCAAGATAATTCAGACATCTGAAACACCTCAAGCATATAAATGAGGTTCAGCACATAATGCACTCCTATCTACACCCTGATTCAACTCCAGTTCAATCACTCATTTCTATAACTCCTCATTTCTATAACTCCTTGTGCATGCCCTGTCTACAATAACTTTCTGATTCACTACCATTTCAGAATATGCTACCACTTAATCCAACCATCTTTATTATATTTATTCCCCCAGTCTAATAATGCTCTTGCTTTCAAACATTCTCTCCACAATAAGTACAAGAGTAAATATCTGATGATATGGTGGCTGTCAGATTGCACTCCGCTGACCCGCATAGCTGTCTTTTCTTTCTGCTTCACCCACATGTGGACTACTCATAGTTCTGTGCAAAAATGTACAATCTCTCCTTGTCACACATAACACTTCATAACACTTAACTCACACAGTGCATTCTTCGTAAGTCTAGATTTTCCTGTGGTGAGCATTATGCACTAGCCCTGCCTTTTGGCAAAATGGCAGGAGCAATTAATGAAAGTAACAGGTAGGAATATTTAGGTATGAGCATTAGATGGAAACACAAGGTAGAAGTAGTAGGCAGGAACATTAGGCAGGAGGTGTTTGAAGGAACATTAGGTAGTAGCCTCTGCAAACACTGCACTTGAACTGCCCCCCCCCCCC
>JAYMFT010134366.1:0-12967 GCA_038088735.1 Panulirus argus
CGCCAGGAAACAGACGAAGAAAAAATACCCCATCCCCCCGCATGCACACATATATACATACATGCACACATATGCACTGAACAATATATAAGTTCTGTTGCCATATAGACTTCGGAATATCAATGAAACTCGCAGAAAAAGGGAGTAAAGAGAGAACAACCCAATATGGTTTTGCCTTAAGATATACATTCATGATATATAGAAAGCTTTCATCATAAAAAAGAAAGCTTTTAAGATAGTCTTAGCCTTTAATGATTGCTTAAAATATGAATTTAGAACTGTGACCCATGCTCTCCATCTAGATTCCAAATATGAAACAAGGTTTTGTGTATACCTAGGGTTACAGTTGTCCCATGTTTCCTCATTCTGACCTTCATCTTTTTCCTTTATTGTCTCCTTAGTTTATTTCTTTTCTTTTTAGATGTGGCCTTTTTCACTTATACTTCCCTCCCCTTGATTGAATAAGATTGAATCCTTCCTTGTCTGAGATGTACATTTGAACCCCTCACTTTATCATCCCTACTAACCCATGGTTTCGTATTGCCTCCAACATTATCATGCTCACTTTATTAAGTAATCTTCTGCCCCCTTGTGAATACCTTGTGAAGTCTTGGGGGTTTTTTACCCCAACAGGTCAGACTGGGCCTAGGTTACTGGAGTGGGTTGTTGGTCGACCAAGGTGTTGGAAGCCCCAGATCTTAGGAGGCACATTTATCCCCCACAGCCAGGCTGGTCTGGCACACATTGTAGGCTCTTGTCCAGTGCACTTTTGAAATTCTCCACTGTGCATCCCATGCTGTTTCTGATAGTAGGTGTTGGAAAGTCTTGGGCTCTGGATTTTTAAGGTGTTCTCTCTATTTGTGCATATCGCACTTTTGGATTTGAGAGGTAGTGTTTTACAAAGTCTTTCATGCTTTTGTACCAGTAGGATGTTATCCAAATGTAATTTGGGAATCATATCTTCTAGGATTTTCCAATCAGCCTTCCAGGGAGTGTAGCCTAAGAAATTTTGGTCATTCCTTGTAATTTAGTTCCTTTACCACATTAAAAGTGCTCTGAAAAATCTCTAGACTTTCTCTAAACCTGCACTTTTGCCTGCCTTGTAGGGTGATGTTAGAACACAACAACTTTCAGTTCATGAAAGAATTAGCATCTTGAATAATGTCGTCTTTGGTCTTTCTTCCCCTTTTTTGAAGGTCCTCAGTGTCCATCCCACCATCCTTTTGCAAGAGGCAACCTTTGATTTTTTGTGTTGTCTTGACTGCCTTTTCATGGAGATGGTGGTGGGGGAGTGGATTTCATGGATTGTGCATTGATAACAATTAGTTGTCAATGTTGTACAGTATGAATGAAAAATCAAGCATTTCAGTGTAAATGGTGAGAATATTTCCTTATTTGTCAAAATTCTAACTCCAGAGGAAGGAAATCATTACCTTGATATCTAATTTCATTGATGCTGATGTAAGGCATTGTTTTTTTAACACCACTGAAGGAGAATTGGATAATTTTTATGATGGGGCTACTGAAGTTTGCCTTAGAATCCAGTAGTGACAACCAAAGGGATACAGCTCCTGGCTTTCTCTCTGGTTTGCTCTCAACCATATTTAGCTAAAAGAAGTTTTCTCTCATTAATGCTCTTTGTCTAAACAGGTGGTTTTGTCAAGCCTTGTTCTTTTAATTCTGAGAGAGTTATCCGTGTGTTTGCGTAGGTTAGGGTATAGGGTGATTCTCGTGAGAGTTTGTCTTGATGGTCATGTTAATGGGAATGATGAAATAATGTCAAGAATATATGTTATCTCTTGTAGATCTTTAACAAATTTCCTTTTTTTATAACCCCTTTTTTTAAGAATGGGAACAGGAGCATTAGGTAGAAATAAGAAGTAGGTAGTAGTAGTTAGGGACTACCTACCAGGGATTATTAGGTAAAAGTGGCCAGTTAAAAGTAAGACACTAAAGGCAGCATTAGAGTTCACAAGCTATGGAGACTTGCCGTGACTACCCCATTGAGGGAGTTCCCAAAGGGAACGGGCCTCGGAGATATTGATAGATAGATAGAAAAAATGTGTAGATGAGAAATAGTGATTGAAGACAGTCCTATTATACTCTGTCCTGAAAGCAATCCAAAACTAACCCCTGATGATCCTGGGATGGAAATTTAGACTTGAAGCTCATGTTGGAGTAGCTGTAAATGACTTTGAATCAGGAAATGAAGCTGAGGAAAAGAGCCCAGGTCTCTGTATTTCAGCAATTTCAAGAGAAATGTCAAAATTTTTGAAATATATTCTATCAATATCTCTGAAGCCTGTTCCCTCTGGGCCATCCCATCGTGCATTCTTTCTACATCCTCAGACCACCTTAAAGTTTTACGTTTCAAATCCACTCTACCACTCCACAATTTGTTTCCATTGCAATCCCTGCCATATATGTTATTAAGGTGAAAAGATAATTGAACTTAAATTTTGAATACTTCAAACTGGTTGTATTAACTTTTGTGATAAAGCATCTGTTCTTGATTGGGCTAAGAGACATTTTAAAGTATAGTAAATGGTAAAGAAATACATATAGGTGTGTTGGAAAATATCAAGACTAAGAAAAAGTAAGAAAGAGATTCCTGGAGGGCGATTTACCTATATGTATTTTCAAAATGGCACTAGGATATCAAGGAAGTAAACATAAAAAGGCATAAAAGAGAGAACTCTGTATGGAGAGATTGAAAAGTAGAATGGGTAAGAATTGAGTATGTATGCATGTATGGTAGCTGTCAGTATGATTCAGTCAGAGATAACTATATATATATCTGTCTATATCATTGACACCTGTCCCCAAATGGAACTTCCTCAAGGGTGCTGCCACGGCAGTAAAGCCTTCATAACTAGTGAACTCCCTTCCAGATACCATAGTCAGTCAAACAGAATTATTTCCCAAGAGCTTCTACTAAATGAAGACAAGAAAACCCTCAAAGACCTAAATGCAAATGGGCCACATAGTGCATACTGCTGCCTTAGGGAAAACGAGTAGGAGGTTGACTTTTCTGGGTATATCTTTGCTGTTCCCACTGGGAATGTTCCTTACAGAGTTTCAGTGGAGCTATGTTTGTATGCTGTGCATAAAACCTTTGCTTACATTCGAGCTTTTCTTACAGATTCTTTTGCAAGTTGCTCCAGGTCTCAGATCTGCACATAGGAAAGAGGTATGGGTTTTGAAGTGTAAAAAACAATATCTCTCCTAGAAGCATTACCATATGGGCATCCATTTGTATTCTTATTCCATGACCCCTTTCGATCCTTGTTGAAAATGCATTTCTTGAATCCCTACTGTAATAGGCCACAGGTAAAAAATTCAAGTGAGTAGTAAATGATAAGGGTTGGTAGCCAGGAGGTACCTCCTGTACTCTGAGTTGCTGATTTCTTGAGCTAGAGCAAGTTTCTGTATGGCTATTGGGTTTCATATTCATTGTCATAGTTATTATGGTGTCCAAAAAGGATGAAATCTAAACAGATATACTTTGAGTAACTTTCTCTGTTGCTTGGAATTTTTTGCTTCTGATAAAAAAATATTTCATGCTTCAAAACCTCTATTTTTCCGGACACTTTTTATTCATATTATCTTCTAACTCCTCAAACTCTTGTTGCAGTTTTGTGTGCAACCTTGTTTCTGTTATTCTCTCCACAAATTAACTTTATATAAACTTTGATATTCTTCATCCCACCATCTTGACTAAATGCAGTGCTTGATTATTTAAACTTCCATGCCCCTTTTTTCTTACCATGCTGATAGAAGGAGCATATAAGACACAGTATGGGCCAACAGTAGCAGGAGACCAGCTCGTTGAGGAGTTCATGAGTGAAACACAACAGGCAGCTACCACAGCGCCCCAAGCCTTTAGAATGGATTCTCTTTTACAGGTCAGTCTTGATGACACTGCTTTAGCTTTTTGTATGTTTCAAGGTAACATGTTTGGTGAGAAGTACAGAATTGCTTCACCATCTATATTCCCACATGATTTTCAATATCCAGGAGTTCTTCTTTCACAAGTTCATCAGACACAGTGTGATGAAATGCTGATAGTTGAGGTTTATCCTCATCTTGCACCTCATAAAACACATTCAGAGCTGTGCTCAGATAATCACACTGCTAAAGTTTTCAATATGGTTGATTCACTACATTATACATAACAGCTAGAGAGGGGATATGTGCCTTATATGATTATTGACAATCATGGGAGTTTAATCCACATGAGTACACCTCATTTGGGTGAAATGATGATTTCAGCCTCCCCTCTGATTAACTGCTCTCTCAGATGTTTACAAGACTCTACTTACAGTTGAAAAATGGTTTTTCATCCTTCAAGAGAATGATTTCTCATTTGTAGAGGTTTGAAAAATAGACATGAAATACAGTACTAAGAAGTAAATCCAGAGATACCAAATGGAAGGTGTGACCATTATTAGATTTGTTTGTAACAGTTAACCATTAACAGTTATAGTATTTTTACCCTCAGGTTTCAGCTGTGACTTAATAAAGAACAGTCTTTCAGAGCAAATTTCTTTTGATTGATTTCCCTCTCATTTGTTGAATATTCAGCCTTGTCTAGTTCTCATGGAGATCCAGTATTTTGGGAGGATAATGCCTAATTTAATGCATAAAGAAGTAAACAGTTTAAGAAAGTACAGATTTAATGCTTACAGATGGGTAAATAGTGTTGAAGAAACTCTGCTCAGAATCCAACTCCTTTGGTAAAAGATTAAGAAATATTATTGCCAGTTTGGACCCTTGTAATTTTGTAATAAGAATATGTATGAAATACATTATTTCAGGTTTTCATTTATTAAACATGAAAGTGGATGGTGTTTAATTTTGGATGATGCTCTTTTAGGAGATGCGAGAAATAGAAAGTATGCGAGCACGTTCAGGTCCCATGAGAGGCCCTGGCATTGCTGATTTAGCTTCAGAGGCCAGTAACTGGGCAGAAGAATATCTAGCCTCTGAAACCCATGTTCAGGTTTGTTATGGATAAGATTTTTTCTTGTATATTGATGAAGAAATATATATGTGTACCCTCATGTAAAAATGAGGGAGTGATGCCCCCCTTACTGATATGGAAAACTTTCACAAGACCATTTTTCCAAGTTTTTACATTATTGTTTAAGAAATTTGTGCTTATAGGTAACTTTGCTAAGCACACAGGATGCAGTTTGGGATAGTGTAACTGAAGCTTACTTTTTGTAGTTGTGTAAGGAAAGTGATAGGTTTTGTAGGCTATTATAGCCACTATATGATAGATAAACATTTGATTCCACCATGTCATTTGTGTGTGTGGGGGGGGGGGCTTTGTAATAAATGACAAAAATGAAGAAGTATTAAACATTTTAAATGTCTTATACATGTGAGTGGTGGATGTTATTCTTGATTTTCCTTTGGTGTTTCTCATTCCTCTTTTCCTCTTTGAGCTCCTTTGCTGATATTTGATGTGAGCAGTATTGCTTTCAGTGGATCTCACCAGTGGACTTACTTGATTAAGTAAAGCAAAGGACAGACATGAAATATCAATTTAGGTATTCTTAGGATCATGATAAGAGGGAAACTGAAATGATAGCCAGTTTCTTATTAGGTCATCAGAAAGCTGTTTACTGTTAGATTTGGACTGGCACGTTTGGCATTAACTTACTTCTGTCAAGAAATGAGAAGAATCATCAGATTTCTCTTAGTTTCTAGAAGGCTTCTCTAGCAATTCTGGATCAGCAAATGGAACTTCTTTAGTTTCAATTGAAATTAGATATTACAAGTAACTTATTGTAGAGAAGATTAATCTCAGTGGGTGAGTTGTTGATGTTTTACAAAATTGTTGGTTAAGTTCATGAATTTAATCAGCTGTATTCAGGATCTTGGGTAATGCTTATGAAGAAGAGAGAGATGATTTGATAGGTACTAATTCTTGCTTTAATATTTTAATTACAGAATTATCTTGAAGGCTAAATGGCAGGTAGGTAGTAGTTGGTAGAAAGCCAACAACCAGCACATATATTACCAGTACTACCTACCTGGGTATTAGGAGGGTTAGTGACGGCTATGTAGTGAGCCAACACTTCAGTGGTTGTCAAGGTGTGCACCTCTGACCCACGTAGCTGTTTTTTCTTTCTGCCTCACCCACATGTGGACAACTGGCATTTTGTCAATCTCCTTGTCATACATAACACTTGACTCACACAACTTATTCTTTGTTACTAGATTTTCCTGTGAAGAGCACTCTGTGCTAGCCCTGTCTTTAGACAAAATGGTAGGAGAAATAGAAGTAGTTGGTAGTAACATTTAGGCTGGAGCATTAGGTTGAAGTAATTGGTAGGAACATTTGGCTAGAGCATTGGGTAGAAGTAGTCAGTAGGAGTCCAAAAGGATTAGATTGGGAACATTTTTGCTCCCAGGTGAACCCAGAATACGTAATCATATACTGGATGTGACAGCAGAGAGGAACACTTTTATTCATTAAGTAATACCTACTGTGAGTGCTCCATTATAGCCTGGGTCATTTTGGCAAAAAAAAAAAAAAAGGAGCCTCTTCAAACACTGCACTAGCGTTGCCATCTGCCAGTTGCCTCTTGAGGGTGAAGCAGTAAAAGCTAAGAAGTGGCACTGGAGTTCAGTAGTTATAGAGACACTATTGCCATGGCCACCCCCTTGAGGGAGTTCCAGAGAGAACAGTCATCAGAGATATGAATAGATAGATAGCTAAATGTCTTTGCTGTTTTAAGTACATTGTCAGTCATGCAAGATAAAGTGCATTAAAGCTGGTGGAGGGAATGGGATTGCAACTTAATTTTTTGAGAATGTGCTGATTAGTTAGTTTTTAGATGTATGTATGGCTTTAGAAGAGGTGCCTAAAGATTGGTGGAATGCCTGTTTAAGAGCCAAAAAGGGAACATATAGTGAATATGCAAATTACAGAGGCTTAAGGTTTAGATTTAGGCAGAAGCATTAGGTAGAAGTAGTAGGTAGGAGCATTAGATAGAAGTAGTCATTAGGAATATTAGGTAGGAGCCTCTGCAAACACTGCACTAGACTTGCCCTTTACCAGTGGCCTGTTAAGGGTGAGGCTTAGTACTAAAGGCTAAGAAGTGGCACTGGAGTTCTTTAGGTGTGGAGACTCTGTTGCTGTGTTCACCCCTTTGAGGGAGTTCCAAGTGGAACGGGCATCAGAGATATAGATAGATAGATAAGTAAGGTTTCTTTGGTGTACCTGGTATGTTTTATGAGAGAGTGGTGATTGAGAGGGTGGTGGCATGCACAGAGTTTCATAGTGGGAAAGAATGATGTTGCTTTAATGTGGTAGGGGATGTGTGGATCAGGTGTTTACTTTGAAGAATATGTGTAGGTGCAATAAGGTAGAGAGGAGGGCAGTTGGTTCCAGGTGAGGATGGATCTGTGGTAGGGTTGTATGATAACATCATGGCTGTTTGCTTTGTGTTGAATGGGATGCTGAGGGAGGTCTTGGAGAGAGGAGCAGATATGCAGTGTGTTGTGTGTGTGTTGGGGGGCTTGGGATTTAACAGACTTTTGGCATTAACAGACACCCCTACCCTATTAGTTTGTTAAATCGAGGGGTTACTGTATCTGCAAAACTTTTCACATTAAGTGAGAGTAGTGGACGAAATATACTTCTCAACTGCTTTTTTTCTCTATTTGAATATGTTTGAAATTGCAAAGTTAATTGCATTTTATGATTATTTGAAAATTTTGAATTTTAAGGGTTGTAAAGGAAAACTTGGCTGGACATTTAAATGTTAAGGGTAAGATAGGAAGATGTATTAAAAAATTTTAACTAACAGAAAGTTCAAAATAGTTATAAATGGAACCATGATTGATGAAGACATCCTTTCTAACTATCTATATCTCTAACGCTTGTTCCAATTGGAACTCTCTCAAAGGGGTGGCCAAGGCAATAAAGTCACCACAACCAGTGAACTTCAATGCCTCACCCTTAACAGGCCACTGGCAGAGGGCAACTCTAGCAGTGTTTGCTAAGGCTCCTACCGAATGTTCCTACTTACTACTTCTATCTAATACTCCTACCAACTAATTCTACCTATTGCTCCTGCCTAAATTTTCCTACATACTACTTTTATTTGCTGCTCCTACCATTTTACCAAAAGGCAGGGCTAGCACACAGTGCTCACCTCAGGAAAAACTAGATATGAAAAATGTGCTGTGTGAGTTAAGTGTTGTCAGGTGTTACGTATGACAAGGAGAGATTGTAGGTTTGTGGACAGAATGCAAATAGACCATGTGTTAGTGAGGCAGAGAGAAAAGACAGCTTTCTGGGTCAGAGGAGTGCAACTTGACAACCACTGAAGTGCTGGCTCATTAAGCTAATGTCACTAACCTTCCTGATACCCAGGTGGGTAGTACTGGTAAATACATAGTGGGCAAAGGTGAACCTGCTAGATTTTAGTGAAGATGAATTAGAGCAAATGAGTTATGCATAAGAATAAGTAAGAATGCATGGATGACACTGTATAAAGGCCCAGCATAGAAAGCGAAAGGAAGCAGAACAGATATAAAAGATTTGGGTGGATAAAAGATTTGGGTGGTATCATTAGTGAGACACTAGATTTCAGGGATCATATAGAACTGAGTAATGAGTGGTATGATTTTGAGAACTTTCAGTGCAAGGGACAAAATACTATTGATGATAATGTTTGATATGTACATTAGATGCAAAATTGAATATTGGTGTGTTATATAGTTACTAATAAAACAAGTAAAAGAAAGTAGAAGGAAGCACATCTCAGAATGAAGGGATTAAATATATTACTTACCATGAAAGGCTGAGAGAACTGGAGCTGTATAATTTAGAAAGAAGAGAAAGATATATGATAATTTATGTGTGGCAAAATTTTAGGGTATAGAGGAAGATGTATTGAACATGAAAGTGTCACAACAAGGAATATCTGCAAAAATCCTATGGAACATACCAAATATAAATCAGACAAAAAAGTATGTGAGAGCCTTGTGAGAAAGCAAGAATTGTTGTTCAATATACATTGGAAAAGTATGAAACATACATAGAACAAGTACAGAAACATTTCAGAAGAAACTTGACATGTTGAGATCACTCCCAGGTGAACCCAGAATACGTAATCATATACTGGATATGACAGCAGAGAGGAACACTTTTATTCATTAAGTAATACCTACTGTGAGTGCTCCATTATAGCCTGGGTCATTTTGGCAAAATCTCCCAGATGGTACTTCCAGGTACATATTCTCTCTCTCTCTCTTCCAAGAGTGTCTTCAATTTGCAAATTTAAGTAAGCAATATCTTTTTGTTTTGATTAATCTTACTGTTGTATTTCTTTTTCTATAACCAGGAAATTGGTCCAGGTGGTGATTGGACAAAGGAGTTTCTAGAACAGCAACATGGTCTTACATCTCCTGATATTATTCCAGACAGTGACACGAGATGGGCCCACGAATACCTTAATGATAATTTGCTGTAAGTTTCTGCAGTGGCATTAGAGGTTTTGTAAGATCTCACATTTTTTTAAACAAAATGACGTTAAACTTTTTGAAGAGTTGCCTTAAAACAAAGCAACCCATATGGAATCCTCCTTGAAGCCCCTTAGATCACACTGTGTTCACACTTTCTTCTGGCTTTACTTAGCTCATCCACTATGCTTGTAGTCACATAAATCACTTTGATTCTCATATGATAGGTTTTGTATTAATTCTTTCCATATGTCTACACCAGCTCAGTACACTCTTATTTTATCAGCCTCACCTTCCTCTTCCAATCCATCTAAGTGAATCATATATCACTCCCAATAGATTCATCTTACTTTGCTTTGTATTAGCCAGCTGCATTCAGAATCTCCATTTCATTTGCATACTTTAGAAAAGTTACGCTGGTTCACACCTGCAAACCGTTTTTTTTTTTTTTTGGTCAGTACTTTTCTGTACACAGAAACTTTGTTGAGTATTCCCCACTAAAGTTTCTTATCAAATTTATTTCCAAAGACATTCTGACAATAAGTTAACTTGTCAAAATCACATTGATTGTGTATGCTGGTTAAATTTAAATCAAGAATAGTAAGATTAATCAACTGGTGAAACTTAAAACAAAATTGACTGTTCTTGTACTGAACTGGATTACCAATAAACCATAGTCATGCTCATTTGTTGGCCCATGAAGCTGGATGATTGTGAGGTATTATTTTATTGCTTTGTACTTGATTTTTTATTTTATTTTTTTTTTTCCACCATTTTTTATTCACTCCCAGTATTTTTTTAGTACATATGGAAACGCTTCATTGGGTTTAGTGTGAAGGAATCATTTTATGTAGTCTTTTTGCTCTGAAATCGGTCCGATCAGGTTTTATAATATATTTGCTTTCCTGATATATCCTCACCCCTTTCTCTTCTTACATTCCTAATATATTTTAATTTCAGACATAGAGATGGGATATTTTTTGTGTATCATATTACAGGAAATTAAAACATTAAAATTTTCTTGAAATGTTGTATATTTGATGATACTGGGATATATAGTTTGAGTGCTGAAAGGAGTGCTTATGGTTGTTTTATTTCAGAGATGAAGCTGCCAGTGCAGAGGCCAGTAAGTGGCTTGAAGAGTATAATCCTCAAGAGGACTCAGAGCTGGCTAGAACAGCTAACGAGCTCTTGGGAACTGTCGACGATCCAAAGTTTTCTAACACAGAGGTTGGTGAGACCTGTTGGAGAGCCACTTAACCCATTCACTGCATCAATACATTTTCTTCTACTAAAAGGCAACCAGAACTGAACATTGCTGCGAAAGATATGTGTTACTAGGTCAGCTTGTTTTTCATGTTCTCTGACTCCACATTTTCAGGTAGAAGTTATTGCTTTCCTGTTTTTTCATTTTTCTTATCTTTTCTGTTTTTTTCATAAATTTTTGCATTTACTGGCCATCTTGCATATACTTGTTATGATATTCCGCATTTACTGGCCATCTTGTATATACTTGTTATTATATTCCCCATTCCCTGATATATTTGTGTTCTCTCTAACGTAGCGATGGGGCTGCTTTTATGAAGACCTGTTGCAGTAGCATCCTGTCATTATAGGAACAATTAAAACCCAAGTTATCAAGGGGATTACATTCTTGAGCAAAAATGTTCCCAATCTAATCCTTTTGGACTCCCTTGGTGTAGTGGTTAGTGTTCCTGACCATGATGCATTCCTGGGCTGCCCAGAGTCAGGCACATAGATTTGAATCCTGGTTATGGCAGTCAGTCCACAGTCAACCCAACTTTTCATCCATCCCAAGGGGTTGGTCGTTAAAATGGGTACCTGGCTCAGGCTAGGATACTTATTTATTTAGTTATTATGCTTGATCGCTGTTTCCTGCATTAACGAGGTAGCGCCAGGAAACAGACGAAGAAAGATCCATCCACTAACATACACACATATATACATACACGCACATATATGCCCAATACATATATATACATACCAATATATACATATATTCATACATATACATACACATGCATATACACATGTACATATACTTGCTCGCCTCCATCCATTCCTGTTGCCACCCTGCCCCACAGGAAATAGCATTTCCACCACCTGTGTCAGCGAGGTATCGCCAGGAGACAGATGAAAAAATGCCACATTCGCTCACACTCAGTCTCTAGCTGTCATGTGTAATGCAGTGAAACCACAGCTCCCCTATCCACATCCAGGCCCCACAGACCTTTCCATGCTTTACCCCAGACGTTTCACATGCCTTGGTTCAGTCCATAGACAGCACATCGACCCCTGTATACATCGTTCCATTTCACTCCATTCCATGCACGCCTTTCACCCTTCTGCATGTTCAGGCCCCGACCACTCAAAATCCCTGTCACTCCATCCTTCCACCTACAATTTGGTCTCCCGCTTCTCCTTGTTCCCTCCACCTCGAACATATATCCTCTCTGTCAACCTTTCCTCACTCGTTCGTCCCATATGTCCAAACCATTTCAACACACACCCTCCTCTGCTCTCTCAACCACACTCTTCTTATTACCACACATCTCTGTTACCCTTACATTACTTAATCAAACCATCTCACACCATATCAATAAACTAAGATGTATTAACAAAAATACATCACTTTGGGTTGAGACCCCAGCCTAGACTACCTCTGCTTCTGACACTCCTGCTTCAACATACATCACTTTGGGTTGAGACCCCAGCCTAGACTACCTCTGCTTCTGACACTCCTGCTTCAACATTCCCTCCCTCCTGAACATTTCCTGAAAACTCCTTGCCTGCTTCCTAACACCGCCCTCTCTTCTCAAAACTGTCATCATCACTCCACATTCTTTCTCTTTCTCCAACAGCCATCTTTCTCTTAAGCACCCTTCTCCCTCCCCATCATTCTCCTCCCACTGCCAAACCTTCTTCCTTCCCTCCTCAACTCTTTTTATAGTGAGCATTACATGCTAGTCCTGTTATTCAGGCAAAATCTCTGGGTAGGTACTCATAGGTAATATTCTCCAATACCCTCCACCTTCCCAAAAAATTTTCTTCCCTATACTATTTTCTATCTCCAACACCCTCTGCTCTTAGGGTATTCTTTCCTCTCCAACATCCTACTCCATTGCTAATAACATCATTCCTCCCCAACTCTCTCATCCTAAACACTTCCCTTCCTAGCTCTTATTCCTCCTTTCTTTTCTACATTTTTCAACAGTGGAATTTAGTGGTATCCATTGTCCATCCTTTTTCTAAAGATAAATAAAGGAGGGTGAAAGGTGTGCGCGGAATAGAGTGAAATGGAATGATGTGGTATACCGGGGTCAACGTGCTGTCATTGGGCTGAACCAGGGCATATGAAGCACCTGGGGTAAACCACGGAAAGGTCCGTGGGGCCTGGATGTGGAAAGGGAGCTGTGGTTTTGGTGCATTACACATGACAGCTAGAGACTGAGTGTGAGCGAAT
>JAYMFT010134377.1:0-12967 GCA_038088735.1 Panulirus argus
ATATGTGTGTATGTATGTATATATGTATGTATGCGGGGGATGGGTTTTTTCTTCGTCTGTTTCCTGCCGCTACCTCGCTGACGCGGGAAACAACGATCAAGTATAATAAATAAATTAATATATATATATATATATATATATATATATATATGTGTGCTGTCATGGCACAGACCTAGGCATGACCCCAATCGAGGCTATCTCAGATGAAAAGTAAATTATTGAGAAAATCGCACAACAGAGTTAACTTTCCTGTATATACTTGTAATGTATACTTTTCTACCAGGACGATTTCAATATCATTTTATAGATTTTTCGTAGTTAGGTTCAAAGTCCATCACTGGCGCATGTATGTACGTCATTCAAGGAGCCCATCAGGGGCCCATGTACGTCATTCATAAATTTGAAAAACAAAAGGATGAAATGTGAACATTGGCCTGAACGTCCGTCCCTCTGTTAACCTTGAGCGTGCTGGGCGGCGGCGCAGAAGCCGCCCAAGATATGGATGGTCGTGCAACAATTGGCAGGAGATGGATTTGTTAACTTTATGGTCTTCCTTCAGTTCCGATTATCGTGATGGGTCAATACTGACCTGGAAGCTGTGATCACTTTAGCGAGATGTAATAATAATAATAATAATAATAATAATAATAATAATAATAATTAAATAATGATAAATTGTTTATTGACCAAGAAAGTTATACATCGAAACATAGTATCTTGGTTTACAATAATTACTATGAATTAAAATTAGATTTATCCCTGAAATTTCAAAATTATTTAAAAATAGAAAATAAAACAATAAAATATCTAAGAAAATATAAAACATATAAAAAACAATCAAGTCTTACTAAAAGGAATATTAATGCTAAAAATGTCAAAATATTGTATAAGTCTACGTATACAGAAGCAAATTATTAAAATGAGACATCATGAAGAATTCTGTGTGGCGTTAAGTTTTGATACCGTATACGGGATACTGGAATTCTGAGCCGCATGGTGGCATACTTTTTGGAAATGTGGAAAAATCATCGTTGTGGAAAGAATTATCGAAGCCTTGTGAGGATTATGGTATATTCGCGCGCAATCTTTATCTTATATTTGTCTCCATATTTTTTTCTTCTATGAACAAGTACACCCCAGACCCAGACCAGCAGCTGTAGTGCGAGTGGTCAAGAAAACTAGCTTGGAGTTTCCAAGGACAGCAGGGTGACCTCTACACATATACAAACATACACGAATACACATATTGTAAACACGGAGAGTCACACACCCATACACGTATACACAACATGCATTCAAAAGTTCAGCATAAGAATAAATGCAGTCTTGAAGCCAACGCGGCAGGTTCAAGAATTCACAACACCAGGCGCAACATGCAACTGCACTCACCGCTGTATTATAATTCCAGCGGAGGCAGGCTTGCAGGACATACCAATCTCAGCACGACGGCAAACACAGGTAAATAACAATTATATGTGCACCTTCCTTTAGGCCTAGAGGTAATTCTGAGAAGCGTAGTCTTTAACGGCGCTATGATGGCACAGTGATATGCGAGAATTGTCTCGGGAGTTTTTAAAGAAGGTTTAGGTAATCTTAGGTCTTTAAGGTCACTTCAACGCGCAGAAGAGATGACAGAGAACTAATCCTCACCTTTAGAGAACACTGAAAGAACCGTCGACTCTGCAAATATGACTGGTTAGGTCTCTACAGGAGATACACAGACCACACAGACCCAAGGTCCAAGCGAGGTGGTCCAGCCTTAACACTTCTTAATGAAAAATGCAGCTCTCTTGAAAGAAGCAGAAGAGAAGGATAGCTAAGCAAAGCTTTCTTCCCCTTTCTTCATTTTCCCCGCCAACGCGCCAGACGGAAAACAAATAGAAAGAAATATACCTTAAAGGATTAATAAGCCTGAAGGAAATGTTTATAGGAAAGTTATATGGTAGAATGGACATGAATGTGTCATGCATCCCATCACCAAAGACACGAATCCCTTCTCTTTTTGTTATAAAAACTAGAGCAAGGATAAACTTAAGCTCCTGCCTCTCGACTTACCATGTCTATACTATTTCTGATGTTAAAGAATGATACAATAATTCTTTCTTACTGTCTCAAAACAGGTAACATGGATTAATCAATGTTGGTATGTTACCGCAGCATGGCCAGGGAGAGATTAATAGTCTAATAGACGCAGAAGACAGATCTGGTTCTTGACCTATTAACAACTATAACTCTTTACTGTAAAGGCAGGATGTGGAGAATGACAGACTGGGTAGAATGTTCAATATACACCCACTGAAAAGTAGAGATGCTCAGTGAAACATAAAAACTTTAAAGAACAGCATTATGTCGCGACCTATGTCTGTTCAACGTATTACAACAGAAGCAAAGTAAAACTTTGCACAAGTAGCGGGCAGCTTCATGCGTACATACGATAGAATAAAGACATGGTACATGTATGCAAGTTAAGAGACGAGGCAACACGAGAGTAAAACATTCTCCTTATAACACAAACAGTAATCACAAACAGTCTGACTGAAAAGTCCTCAACGAGGAAATTGGTGGCAGACCGAGCTGCTGGGACAGAGGGTAAAGAGAGAGACGAATCTACGTGTGACCAGTTTGGCGCCATCCTTGCCAGCTATCAGACGTGCGTCTGGCTGCTTCACAGAATCATTTACATGAGCGGATCTAATATCCTTTTATTGTGCTTTTTTTTTTTTGAGTTCTGTCGCTGCATCTTTGCAAGAACTTTTTTTGTGTGTAGTTTGAAGTGTGCAGCAAGTTGTACATCATACTGCTGTGCTATAAAGTGCATCAAATTGTGAGGTAAGAGAAATAAATACTTCAACATAAGCGCTGGCGAGCACGGCGAGAGCCTTGGGGAACGCGGGAACTCTCGTAAGCCTAACATACAAAGTAGTGCCTCTTCTGTCGCTTTTTATTTAATAAACTTTATTTTCGTTAATAAATAATTTCTGCTTACCATTTCAACATGCCAGCAGTTCAGCAGCGTTCTATGTGCAGTGGAAAGTTTGGCATCTTGCAATGTCTTTGATTTGCAGGATTTGTGTGGACAGACGGTCCTTTGAGGAAAAGCTGGTTGCAGCTACTGAGAAAATAATTGTTTCAACACACAGGGTAGATACCCTTCAGGAAACCGTCAGATCCAGCTTGCTGAAAGAAATGAGCCATCGCCGTCGGACAGCAACGCTATGGGGGTTGAGACACCCCAAATTAATCCTTCTTCTCTCACCAGGGTAAGCCGACCCTTTCTGGTAGTGCGACGAGGTGCTAAAATCCGTACACGTTTACCTTTGATGACAATAATTATAAAAATCGGTTTTAGACCTTAGGTGATGTGGACGACAACGAGCACGAAGTAAGGCTCGTCGGCGACTCCCTGATCCGAGGACAGCTGGAGGAATTCTGCGTCAGAAACCCTTCACGCCGTAAACGTTTTTGGTTTTCAGGTGCCAGGGTAGATACTAGTGCCGACGCTGTTGAGATATGTGTTGGCACTAACGATAATACATTTATCATTTGTCATACAGGTACTAGCGATGTATTGAAGGAGAGATAGGAGGACGTATTGGAAAAAATATTGCCGACTTATTCGACGTTTTCGAGATAAAATCAATTATATTAAGACAATTACGATAGAATACCTGATTGTAAACGTGTAAATTTTAATGGTCTTCGCATTGCTCTTGATAGGCAAACCTGGGATGATATGGTCAATGAAATGAACGTAGCTAGGAAAAGCTTCGGAAAAAACTTTCTAAGAAGCGCAGGGGAACATACCAATGCGTAGTAGACGGTCTATTTCTAAAACTAAACCGAGGTGGTGGAACGGTGCAATATAAAAGTGCCCCTTGTCTAAGAAAGTAGCTCATACGAAACTCAGATAATCCAATAACCAACAGGTTAAAGTGATGTATGTAAATTTGCCAACAGAAAGTAAGAAGAGTTATACGACAAAGTAAAGGTCAGTATGAAGCGTTTATTGCTGAAAATAGAAATAGATACTCTAAGGAGTTTTAATTTTATGTTAGAAACAAGAGAGTCATTACCCAGTCAACAGTTCCATTAATTACGGAAAACGGTGACTGGGTTCAAGACAACTAAGCCATGGCAAAGATTTTAAATATATTTTTTGCTTCTGTATTTATGATCGAAGACACAACCCATGTCCCAAATCCAGTTTCACTGATAAGACAGGGGAACGTTCATCAAGCGACTCGTGCACTTTATCTCAACGACATCGTTTGGCCTCCGGAACGCTTCCAGGCACCACAAAAAACGCCCCTTTCTACTCCGGTATACATATTGCCAAAAAAAGCCGAAGCCATACTCTCAGCAATAAACAGACTGAAAAATAAAACGGCAGGTCCTGATACGTGTTATCCGAGAACAATGGAAGAGGCGAAAAATGAGATAGTTAAGCCCTTGACCGCCCTTTCCAATAAGCCACTTGCTGCAGGAAACATTCTAGATGAATGGATATTTGCTAATGTATCGCCGATATTCAAAAGTGTTAATTATCGTCCTATTAGCTTAACGTCTGTATTTGGAAAACTTATACAGACAATCATTCGAGACAGAACTGTAAGCAATATAGAGAACCACCACTTAATAAACGATTGTCAGCATGGTTTTCGACGAAAATGATCATGCCTGATAAATCTGCTTGATTTCTTTATGTATAATCAGCATGTATGACGAAAGTTATACAACTGACTGTATCTATGTGATTTTCTAAAAGCTTTCGATAAGGTTCCACATTAAAAGTTAACAGCAAAAATTAAATCACTTGGCATTGATGGGGTTGGACTTAAAAAAAAATGGTTAACTGACCGTAAACAAAGAGCAGTGATTATTGGTCAAGCCTCAGAATGGTTAGACGTAACAAGTGGAGTGCCACAAGGATCAGTCTTGGGACCGGTTCTCTTCCTCATATATATTAATGATACTGATAATGGGCTCCAGTGCAAGAAATAGAAATTCGCTGATGATACAAAGCTTGAAAATAAATCTACAAATGAACTTGAACGTGTACAGCTTCAAACTGACATAGACACACTAATGAACTGGGCTCATAATTGGCAAATAAATTTTAACATTAGTAAGTGCAAAGTTTTACGTAGTAGTAGTAAAAACAAAGAGGCAAACTACAGTGAATTCTGAACTGCAAAAGGTAAAAGAGGAAAAAGACTGATGACCTAAAACAATGTAAGCTGTGCACAGAGGCAGTGACAAGAGCGAACAAAATTCTTGGTTTCATAGGTAGAGTCTTCGAATTCATGTCCGGGGAAATCATCCTTACTCTTTACAGTTAACGACTTTGTCCACATCTTGAATATTGTATTCAGTTTTGGTCACCCTGTCTGAAAAAGGACAGACAGAATGGAGAGAGAACAGCGTGGAACGACCAATATGATTCCCGTACTGGGACACAAAATCCTACGAGATGAGATTAAAGGACTTGAAGAGTCAATTTAGCTTTGAAGAGAAAAGGTTAAGATATGGGCTAATATAAGTATTCAAAATGATCAGAGGCTTTGATAATCTTGATCTATCAAGTTACCGAAGACTTGATACGTCTGATTTTACTTATAGTAATGGATGCAAACCTCGAATTAGGAAAAGTACTTTTTCTTCAACATGATTGTTGACATATAGAAGAATTTGCCAGTTAGAGTGGATGGAAGCACCACTATAAATACGCTTACGAATAGACTAGATAAATACTTCGCTTCAAGTCCACAACTTTCATTTTTTGCGTCTCCATAGTGAAAAAGACAACTTGCTGATTGTTCTTTTTGGATTATCTGTATGCCTTCAAACTTTTACCGCAATATTCTGAGCTTCTGATACCTTCCACGATCAAACAGCCTCGTAAGGACTAAATAGTCTGTTGCTGCTTGAATTCCTCTCTGTCACACTGGGAAAGTTGTGGCATTGGAGTGCGCGTAAATCGACGGCTAGAGACCTGTAAGTACTTACTCTTCTGGTATATGTTATATCTAACTTATAATATACCCAGAGAAACATCTTTACTGAAGTGTCTTTCGTAAGTACAGTGAGGTATGTGCACTAGTGTTACATGGGGTTAGAAACCCTGTAAATATGCCCATGGAACATTGAGAGAATAATAAGAAAATGGGTGAGGCATGAATGTACTGTGAGTAACTATAACAATACGTACTCCAGTAACATCAAAGCTTATACACTGGTTCCTATTTAGGTCCAGCATAACGTGCAGTGCATATAGACGTACAGAGATAGTGACGCCATCGTTGTGGCTGTAACCGTCACCTTATTAGTGGCATTATCGTGTTACACCGTCAGCTCGCGCCACAGTGAAGATTGTCGCGCTGACGCTTTACGATTGCTTTTCTGTTAAAGACAAATGTATCAGCAAAACTAAAACAGGTTTTGAAAGTATGCAATGAAATTACAATAAGACTATCCAGAAATGCAAAGCTAATGTCGAGACTGACGTCTGTTGCTATGCGGTAAACCCTTGTGCTATTAGCCAGGGGAGGTGGGGTGGGAGGGTTGGGGGAGGGGAGCTAGTGTAGGCGCAACCACAGCCCAACTGACCCATAAACAACATCCTACTAGACAAAGATGGCCCATGAGCAACGTCTCATTGGACAAAGCTGGTCCACGAGCGTCCCACTGGCCAAAGCTAACCCATAAATAACATCCTACTATACAAAGCTGGTCAATGAACAACGTTTCAGCCAGCTTTGACCCATGAATATCCCACTGGACAAAGCTGACCCATGAACAACATCCCACAGGAAGAAGCTGACCCATGAACACCCCAGAGAAGATGCTGTGTCGCGGGATTCAGAAATACATAGTAATGCACGGGGAAGGGAGGAATATCTGTTGCACAAACAAGGATAAATGTTCCTAAATCATAAGGATGAACACAGACGGTATATAGATCAGATGACTGCTGTTTTGGAGAATGATGGTGTACATCATCATGGTGGGTTAGGGAAGTGGAACTGACGAGGGCGGGATAGAAAAGACTTGCGAGTCTCCACGCGTGGCCTGGTATGTTGGTATGGGATCGCATTGAGAATATATGACACATATCGGGTAATGGTGAGGGGCGGGGCTAAAGTGCAATATCCGGTGAAAGTGGAGGCATTTCGCTGTTCCATTAACCTGTTCTGAGTGAGGTTATTACCTCTAAACCGCCAGTAACAACCATATAATTCTGCGATCCATATGTTTCTCTCTTGTGCGCCACCCTAATTGACGTAATAAACGGAAGCTAGAATTGTGGCTTTTCAAACTAGGTGACATGTTTCAGCGAACAGTCTCCCAGCAGCCAACCAGGGGCATCGAGAACCAGCACGGTACCCGGTGTTCTTAGGGGTCCCTTCTCTCTTAGTTTTACTTTACTAAGACTTCACGAAAGGATGATCCCATATCAATAGAACTACAAACTGGTAAACAGATGACATTGCATGTAAAGCTGGTGTAACGAGAAGAGAGCCTCAAACACAGAGCGCAACTAACGCAGTGAAGACACCGAACACTTACTTCTCAGGTTTTCCACACACACACACACACACACACACTCCATACTTAATGACCTGTGGTCCCACTCAAGGGACGTGGTCAGCTTCCGGAGCGCAGTGGCAGCCAAACGAAAGTTAGAAGGGAATTTTGGAGCAGAAAGGTATGAGGAAGAGCAGACGAGGGTGCTGGCTTTCCAGCTAATACATGATAAAGGCTCTCAGCCCCCACCCCCCACCCCCCAGGACCATCGTTCCCACCACCGCTTCCTCCGTTATCTTGCCTGCACCCAGCAGGGCGGCCCATGCCATATTTCCCCACACAGCCAGACCCCCCTCAACCTCACCAGAGTTGCTGGACAGGTTACAGGTACTCCCGTCTCCTAGCGTGCACATTACCCAGATCTAGTTTTACATACTGTTTCTCCCGCTGAACACACCTCTACCTGTGTCACCGCAGAAGACCTTCTTTACTTATTCATCTACATAAATAATGTAACAGAATTTACAGTGCGTAGACCTAACAAACTTGACCATGTAACTAGGAGTTAGTGAGTATTAGTTTGACAGGTGGCCACAAAATGGAAGAGCAAGAGACCGGGACCCGACGAGCTTGGATGCTGAGACCTCAAATTCTTTATTTTTTGTATAGCTTGACTTCTTGTAAGCATCGTCAAACAAATTAGTGAGACGTTGCAACATATCTCTAAACCATTTAATGAGTTATTTATATTAGTTTATCATACCAATCCACCTGTTCAGCTCCGGTACAGCAATAGTGAGGATAATCCCATATGTTGGGTATGTTATGTGGCTCAGGTCTTGTGCTCTTCTCTGACACTAATTATCCCAAGTAGGTCACCTGCTTCTTGCATACTTAGTTTTACTAGGACGTAACTTAAAACTCTACAGCTCCAGCCTTAATCGTAGTGAAAAGAAAATCATATCCAAATCTGCTGGCGCTGTTATGATCAAAACTCCAGAACCATTCTCGTTTCTCATAAACTACGTAGATGCCCCTACCAACCCAAGTGACAGGATATTATAATCATATAAACCAGAGTAAGTTAAAGAAAAAAAAATTGCCTTAAACTTATTCTCATCCCCAGTGGGACAGCTTCTTAATCCTTCCCTATTCTGTGAGTAAACCACTTCGAGTCCTGTAATGCTACTGAAGAGGCACATCGCATCTCGGTAGAAGGAAGGAATGAACACACGTAACTTTTCAATGTCCTGTCATTCTGACACACCCAACTTCCCGTGACTTCTTTAAGACTGGACCCATAAGATCAAGCCCATGGAAAGTTACAGTACCTGTTACCTCCTTTAGCAAGCATAGCATCAATTTCGTCCTTAACTTAACAACAGGTACTTCCACTTTACCCTCTCCAGGGCTCATAACAACGAAGGTGCAAGCCACCCCAGATTCCCGGGATGCACCGAACATCCTTCGGAGTAGAGAGGCCTTCCTCCAACACCTTCCTTGCCCTTACCATCTATTTACAAGCGACACAGATGCAGGTCAACACGACCTGACGTCCCCACAAACCATTAACTACGCTTCTCATTTTCTCGTCACTTCAACAGTCCGACGATGTGACCGATATGCTTCTCCATACCCAACACTAGTCGGTAACCCCCGCACCGCGCGCCGTGTGCTAACTTAAGTATGATGCTGTCCACTAGCATCACTCTGGTGATGGATGAGTCCACCAACAAACAGTGCTTCCCACCAGTAAATTTGCCCAACTTTATTACATCCATACGATCTGCTCCGACAGCTTCATCGACCTCACCAAAAAGGACGAGCAAGGCTCAGCCTTTCTCATCGAGGTGCAAATGAAGTTCCCTCGATAATTACTGCTTGCCAAGACTTAGTGCAGACCCCAAGTGTAATACAACCAAACATTTCCTCCTATTCCTTCCGCTTCACTTGCTCCGTTGAAGAACACTGTACTCTCATTGTAATAACGATTCGGTATTTGCCATCCGTACATCGTCAGGTAACATGGCAATATTGGTGCTCACTACCTGTACGGCAGCTGTTGCACAATTGGCATAAAATTATGACTGCCAACTGACTTAAAGTACAGATTCTGCCTATGTATTATTTTACTGATGCAATTCTTGAAGAGGAGGCTTGTGCTCCGAAATTTACACTATAAGTTCCTGAGGTGGTTGATAGTGAAACCAAATCAATTACAACACTCCTTGGTTCAACCAAACCAATAAAAGCACATTGACAAAGAAAAACAAAATCATCATGAAATTACCTGACGCTGTCCCTGGCGGCCGTCAGTGTTGTATTTCTCCGGAACCTCCAGTCTGTGGAGGCGAGATATGGCCACATACCTTGCAAGCACTTGCCAAGGGACTGGGATATTGGAGGCAAGCGCCACGACCTTTATGACTTAAAGGTCTTTTTCTCCATCTTTTCATTTTTTTTTTATTTTTACATCCAAAGTCAATGCTATTCTTGCTGGTAACAATTAGCCTCTTAAGAAAATACTATGTAAAGGTGGTTGTCAGGGGGAGGGGTGGATGCCCTTTTTCCACACCAGTAACCGCGCCCTTGGAAATGTAAGGCCGTAAAGATACTCCAAAATCTGCCATGGTCACCAAAACTTGTCGCTCCGTAACTCCGTTATTTTTAGTCACGTAGCGCTACAGATACGACAATGAAACACCTGTTTCCTTATGTATATATTGTTAGGCCCTATGATAACTTCTTTCACATCTGGGATGGCTCTAGCTCTGCATCCTTAGAGTTGAGTCGAAAGCTGTCCGTCTTATAATTTCTCCCATGCTAACTTCAAAACTTGACCGGCGTTTGCCCTCAGCCGTAATTTTGGTTCACTTTCCCTCTTCTGTAGGTATTGACTTGTTTTTGCTCCCGAGAGCTGGCTGCTTGTAAGCCCCCCACCACTACCTAAACCACGCGATACTCGGCAAGCTGCTGCATCACATGATTACTTTGTGGCAGTTGGCAACTCAGGAGTGGGCCGTTTTGATAACTATTACTTTCCCTACATCTGCAAGCTTTGGAACTCTTTACCCTACCATGTCTTTCCCAATAACTATGACCTGGCACACTTTAAAAGACAGGTTTTTTCACATTCTCCAAATTTCGTACTTTCTCTTTTTCCATTGTTTTCTTTTTCATTAACCTATCTGTATTTCAATTAAGGCCCGGCCTTATAAAAGTTCTTAAACCGAACATGCCTATAACTGATCAAGATTAATCCAGAAGGGCTGATAAACAGAAAATAACGGACTTGTCTCTGCAGGCCAGCTAGGCTGTTCCCGGTCTTTGGCTTTCGCATCTAGTGGCCGCCCCTCAAACTATCACTCTATACCTCCGCATTACAAAATGAGTTTTTTCAAGTTATACACTGTAAATTCCGTTGCAATACATTGAGCAACAGCGGAGAAGACATAACAGACCCCGGCCGTATCGTACCTTGACTCACCTAGCATTCATGGCTGTCATGGTACCCACCTGCAACACCCATGGTTGCTATGATATCCACCTGCAACACTCAGCCAGGCTGACAGTCTGTTAACTGGAGCACCTACAGTTGTCATGGTACCCACCTGCTACACACAGCCAGGCCGGGTAAGCTAACGTTAGCACCCAAGGCTGTCATGGTATCAGCTTACTACGCGCATTCGTTATCATAATCATCTCGCACTCTCCGCTCGTAATTTAACAATTGCAACGTACTATTCTACCGCACATATTTGTGTCAGATTTCAACCTGGTCTACCCTTTTTTATCATATTTTATAACTATTTACTCAACCTTCTTTCTTTTCAAATGACCATAATTATGAACGTTTTCCCCAAGCGGAATGACCCCATTACCAGTTGTTGGTGAGGTAATTAGTTTGCTTTAGGTCGATGTAATGAGGATGGCACCACCCATTACGGCACTGCTCTGTTGCTATATGTTACTAGACCACCACAGCCACTTCTCTGTCGAAGGGTTCAAGCACCACCTCTACAATCACTGTTACATATTTTAGAGCAGGACAGGATGTATCCTAACTGTCTTGCTATGTCAAATCTTTTTTAATCAGGGATGGATAGATGAATAGGTGTTAGTAATTGTTAATGAAACAGTTTATTGAAGAACTCTTACCAGTGTTTCGAGAATTGTATTTGTGATGGAGAGCATGTATATGAATTTATTAGCAAACACGTAATGTTTGTTCTGGAACTGTTTATTGACGAGTGCAAAAATGTTTACTGTGTTATGTATGCGAATATGAAAAAAAATACAAAATTATTTACAAATACACATATAAAATGTTTATAGAAGTTTACTGGAAAACGTGAATTAATTCTCATAAAACGTTTTATTTCTGAGCGTTTAGTAGTAGTGATCAATTTGTTTACTTCTGAACGTGAAATGTGTAGTTAGTGCCCATATTCCTTTCCCTTACTCCTCTTTGTCACCATGACTCAATACAAAAGTATCATTCCCATAAAATACCTGTCATGTTCCATGTCTTTAAACTTTCATCCAAGCATACAGTACTTCCAGTTTCCAGCCCACGTATAAGATGATTAGTAAAAGATGGTGGCAAGGGCGATGATACCATGGGCAATGGTGCCATGGGTGATTGTTCCAAGGACGATGGTGGCAGGGGTGATTGTACCACTAATGGTGCCAGGGTCGTCGCCCGTATCCAAAAAGTGGCACAGTGGCAAATGCTTTCTGGAAGTTCACATTCAGACAATCTACTCAGCCTTTTATTTTGTCTAAAATAGAGTTCACTCTGGGAAATCGAAGAAGTTCGCTACGTATGACCTTTCCCTGCGACCGTGCCGTCTCAAACTTACTTTTGCCTCTGGAAGAAATATAGTTGTTTTCTAATTAACGTCTGTACCTTACACACCAAATTAGTCTGGATGCCCATGTTTGTTTGATTATTTATCTGTACTGTAGTGGGAGGGAGCTCTGCACTCGAGGGATCCCATTTCTTGAACATTTTCAATTATCGTACAACTGTTTAATGATTCGTATATACTGTCACCATTAATAGTTTCATCACTAAGCCTGTACCATATCTCCTCACTCCAGTACCATACTCCTTTACATCTTTTCCAAAAGTCTCTTACTTAGTTTATTGTTATTGCCTCTAGGTGCAATATTTTTTTATCTTTCTAAGAAATGATCATTGTCATAATCAAACTGGTTTAGAAACTAGAAGGATTTGATGGTTACCTTTTCTTCATCCCTCTCTCTTCCATGGTGGGCAAATGTATGGCCTCTAACCTTTCAGTGTAACTTTGCAAACAAATTTAAGCATGGGTCAAGTTGTTCCAGCAAGTCATTTTCTTAGATCTACGCCGCAATGTTGGTTCACTTTCCCTTTTCTATAGGTATTACTTTGGCTTTTGCTCCCGAGAGCTGGCTGCTT
>JAYMFT010134388.1:0-12967 GCA_038088735.1 Panulirus argus
TCTCTATATTTCAATTAGGGCCCGGCCTTGATGTGGACTTTTGTCCGTGACTGGAGCCTTCAACATAAAAAAAGAGAAAAAAAAAAGAGTCGATAACAGTTGTGGCGGTACGTTGGTCAAGGAAATTGCATAACAGTCTCTCGGTCATTTCTGGCATGCCCAACTGTATTGGTTTATATTGTAGACACTTTGTCCGCACTGTGTCGAAGGCTTTTGCTTGTATCCCTTTGCGTGACTGTGCAGTTTATTCCTAAACCTTCAGATTATTTTTTTTCTTTTTTCTTTTTTTTACTGCAGCGATTGGTATTGCAGAGGTTGTAGTTCTTCCTCTGTGGAAACCTTACTGATTCTGGTTAGACAGGCTGTTGTCGTTTAGGTGTCGTCTAAATCAAAGGATGAGTATTCTCTCAGATATTTTCCCTGTTACCTTTAAGAGGAAAATAGTTAGACATTTCTATGGTTGGTATCCGGAATTCCTGGTTTGGTATCCTTATTACCTCGGCTTCATTAAATCTTCAAGGGAAAGTGTCCTGTGTTAATCATGGCGTTGTAGGTGTTGAGAATGTAGCGAAAGCCTATGTTTTTGTGGTGACACTCACTGATCGTGGCTTTGTTGTAGATAGGCTTAGGCTTAGTCCAGTGTGATTGCTCGTAATCTTGTTTTAGATCAGTTAATACGCAGTTGGCGCTTGTAGTCTCATAGCAGGTCGGGATAATCCATGATGGTATCTTTGTTGGCGGATTTAATCCACATTTATGGTTTGTCATAAACGTAGGTGTTGATCGACAGTGATTGATGAGTGACTGCTCTCTCGCAATAATGTTTTGAGTAAGTTTAGTCCACATAACAGTGGTGTCCACTGATTATTTTAGATGGGTTTGACTCAACTTTGGTGCCCCGGGATGATTTGGGTTTACCCAGTGTGGGGACTGCTGGTCGGTGGCGGGTCCGCTCACGCTGGATGGCCAAAACCTTCACGGCTGGATAACTTAGGGTGATAATTTTTCGTAGCTGTCTGTGAGGGGTGAAAAATCTCTAAACTAACATGATTAATCTAAGGATCAGGTCAAAGGTCAAGTCATGGTACCCAGAGGTAGTGCTGGCGTGCTGAAGGACCGCACTGTCTTCCTCAAGGGTCGTGATCAAGGGCAGTGCCGTTGTAAGGATCGTAACGACGCTTTCATGGATCGTACCGTCGCGTTCAGGATCGTACCAACGCTTTCATGGATCGTACCGTCCCGTTCAGGATCGTACCAACGCTTTCATGGATCGTACCGTCCCGTTCAGGATCGTACCGTCGCATTCATGGATTTTACCGTCGCGTTCAGGATCGTACCGACGCTTTCATAGATCGTACCGTTCCGTTCAGGATCGTACCGTCCCGTTCAGGATCGTACCGTCGCATTCATGGATTTTACCGTCGCGTTCAGGATCATACCGACGCGTTCATGGATCGTACCATCGCGTTCAGGATCGTACCATCGCGATCATGGATCATACTGTCGTGTTCGTTGATCATACCATTGTGCTCATGGATCGTACCGTCGTGTTCATGGACCGTACCGTCATGTACAAGGATCGTACCTTCGTGTTCAGAGAGCTTACCATCATGATAAAGGGGTTGCCAGTAATGAAAATCTCTTGATGATAATGATTTTGATGTTGATGATGATGAAGATGATTATGATTCATATTAATGGTGATGATGATGAGGATGATCATGAAAATATAGATAGTAATGTTTTGAAGATATCCAGTTCCCTGACGGCGGTAATTGTAGAGATCATTATTGTGTCTATAAAAAAAGAAAAATGTAACGGAAAAAAAAATGGGTCCTTAAGAAACCCATTAAGTCAGCTGATGATGAATGTAAGAAATGTACTTTTGTCATGTGGATAGACAATGTGAAGGACTGGACTAGGGCACGAGGAAAGGAACCAGCGAGGAAGAAGACGGGGGTAAGGGTGTGTCTTTGTGAGTTGAGCTCATCCTTACGTGGGAGTAGCGAGATAAGTTTAGATAATTAATACTTGATATGAGTTGAGGAGTGTCGAGGCCCAGGTGAGAGGAGGTCCTCCTCCTCCTCCTCCTCTCTCTCTCTCTCTCTCTCTCTCTCTCTCTCTCTCTCTCTCTCCCCCCACCCTTCGCTCCCAACCCCCACCACTTCTACGCCCCCCTACCCCTGGCCCGCCACTCCCCCGCCCTGACACTCCCCCACCTCTCCTCTCCCCACCAACCCCTGTCGCACCCAACCCCCACCCATCTCCCGCCTCACCTCCCACCCCTCGTCTCCTCCACCCCTCTCCCATGGAGGGCTGTTGATGTGGACCTTACTGTTATGACTATCAACAACCACTGTACAGTAATTTAACTTTATCAGATTTAACGTTTGCCGAAGTTTAGAGAACAACATGACGTATGTACATGAATTGCTAATATTGTTATTTATGTTTTGATAAACGAGCTCATGGGGGGGGGGGTCGGTGTGACGTAAACATGGACGGAAACCCAAAGTTGCGAGAGATGACTGGATGCCTGACATTCTTCGCTGCGAGATTTCCATCAGAATAGTGGAGTTTGAGGGATCTTTTGGGGAAGTTGCTCGCTGCGTCTCGTAGCGTTCTTCTCCTCCGCCTCTGAGCAGTTCTTGTAGCGGAACGACTTGTGCTTGTAAAAACGCCATCCGCGACACTGCTTCCGGTGGGTCGCCGTCTGTAGGCGCGGTTTGAAAGACCTCCCCGAGCGGCGGCGGCGCCCACCGCCTCCCCTATGGTGGTAATCCTGGTAATATGTGCACTCTCACGGGCCTGCCTTTTGCTGTGTGTCTCAGAGCTCTCTGGTAAACTGTCGGCCGTTTTTCAGTGTCCCGCATGCCTTCACCTCCCTTCCCAGCTGGATAAGAAGCATTCTTTCGGCCTCGTGGGAAGAGGATCATTTAGCCCGGTGTCGAGCAGGTCGAGTCAGAGCCTTAGGGAATGCTGCCTGCCAGCGTTGATGTGTCTTGCTAATGATGATCCAGCTGTTACATAAGGCGAGCTAGAGGAAGAGCAAGACAATGCCACACTTGAGTCCCAACGTTACAGCCCTCGAGCCCGACGGCACGGCCCTCGAGTCCGACGGCACGGCCCTCGAGTCCGACGGCACGGCCCTCGAGTCCGACGGCACGGCCCTCGAGTCCGACGGTTCGACCCTCGAGCCCGATGGCACGGCCTTCGACTCTACAGTACAGCCCTCGAGCCCGACGGCAAGACATTTGGGTATGATTAAATGGCTTTCGACCAGTCCCCTGAAGATTGGGTCATAATACCCATGGGTAGTACCATCTTTTCGTAAGGTGGTACTGTTCTGTGAAGGGGTCAGTCGAGATTTCCTTCCTCATGGTAGTACGTTCGGCGCCCTGCCACTCGCATGGCTCATTCCTCCACCTTCAGGTCCCCGTGACATTCCGAGGAAGTGCTTCAACACGGTACCTCATCACTTGGTGACATACTCATCATTCAGCCGTTTAGCCATTATTTCATCATGCATTTTGTCATATTTTCACCCGCTGTCTCCCGTCCACCTTCCATTCCCACTCTGCATGTCTTGACATTGTCGCCGACCTCACGTTACTAATGGGTCGGGTCCTTAGAGTGTTTCCTTTTATTTCTTAAGATCCTCGCTGTATGAACCTACGTAGTTAAAGATATTCTTAAATCACATGTGAAGTAGACACTACTAAACCGCAGTGGATAAAACAGGATGACTGCTGGAGAAGGGAAGGAGACCAGAAAGAAACTTTGAACCCCCTGATAAAATTCCTCTCAGGGGCCCTGACATTTTTCACCACCGCCATCAAGTTGGTTACGATGAGTGAGAAGGAACAGTCGTCCCGGACACCAGTGTTTTACTTCCGCCCCAGCTGGCAGCGGCATCATCAGCTCTGTTTCTTCTGAGTCATACAGTCCTTGATCCAGCGAAGGAGCTCACCTTTTAACCCTGTCCAGAACTGAATTTTTCTTTTTGGTTTTAGTCTCCAGTTTGGACGGTGTCGCATGGCACTCCTTCAGATCGTTTAAAAACACGAGCTGTGCCCCGCAGAGGTTATCTTGGTGATTCAGAGCTTCAGAATAGATTGGCAATGCATAGTCCTTTTGCCCTGAACTGGTGTACCTCATTTGAGAAAGCTATTTGGGATTTTTTTCCCCCAAAAGCCGTCATTTTGCCCCCTTTCAATCTTTTCGATCCATCACAACACCTGTGAATGATACTTGCGGATGTTCCATGTCGTCTTTCTCAAGGACAGGTGTAGAGGTTCTGTCTTTATCCCTCCCTTGCTGGAGATGCTCGTCTTATGCTTCCCGATACCACAAGCGAGTGTTTGTTGTAACCTATTTTGTGCTGTACTGGAAGAGAGAGTTTTACGCTTTTAGGGCCTCTTCCCTTGCAAATTATTATCATACAGCCTTTTAAGAATTTAGTATGCTGTCTGCAGTGACAAAGTCTTCTTCCTTTCTATTTCATTCACCTACCACTCTTATACAATAAAAGTACTTATTTACATTTTTTTTAATAAGTTTATAATTCAGATTCATATTATGCCCTTTTCTTCGTTCTATCTTTACATCTTTTTGAGAACTGTGCCCTATCTACATCATCTGCCTTTACCTGTAACTATGTTCTCTTAATTCTGTTACTGTCTTTGTTATCCTTTATCTGTAACTATGTTCTCTTAATTCTGTTACTGTCTTTGTTATCCTTCTTTGGATCTTCTCTATAAGCTCTTTTCGCTTCTTAAGGTGCGATTATCAAACTTGAGAAGTAAGTTCTAGTTTTGGCCTTATTTACGATACGAGCACCTTGCTAAATGTTTCCTTATCCACGCACTTGAAAGCCGTTATAGTATTTGCCAGCAGACAATTTGTCTCCATAACTCTTCTCCTCACGTGGGACTCTGGCGACGATGTGTGTGTGTGTGTGTTGTGATTATCTTTACATATCTGTAATTACAAATTAGTATAATAAGGGAAGGGATCCAAGTCCATCTTTACCTTCATTTGTTTTACTGTTTTATATTGTCTTCATTTACAATGTCTTCAGTCAGCTTATCCCATCTATCCACAACCACTTTATCAAAGAAGAACACGTACTTCTGTATATAGACTACATCGGTCCCCCAGTCCACCTCTGTAGCCTCACACATATTATTACTCAGCTCTCCATATATCTGGGTACCGACTAGTCCTGTGGTATGTTTGCAACTGGGTACTAAATACACGGGTCTCGTGGCCCACTTAACGTAACTTTTCGCATATTCATTATATATTGCTTAACTCTGTATACCTAAGTTTGTCTAGTGTCTACAGTGTCTTGGCCAAGACCTTGCATATGGCGTGATATATGGAATGATTATAATAGCTAAGTACATCTTGCCCACGCCATAGCATGCGCGCCGGTTACTAAAGTGATTAGACAAAGTGACTAATTCTTTGCAACTTTTCTGATTCGTTCCTTACAAAGTTTCCAACTTCATCCAGCAATTCATCTTTCTTTGCTAATTTCAAAGGGCTCCTCTCTCTCTGTCAACGGTGTCGGCTCCTCTCTCTGCCAACGGGGTCAGCTCCTCTCTCTGCCAACGCTGTCAAATTGATTTAGAAACTTGGAAGTTGTAATTATGTCTCTCGACTTTCTCCACTTCCAGTGTGGACAAATCCGTGGATGTTTTCCTCCGCCTGTATGTAACTCTAGCTCCTTTACGTCAGGTGGCATCTTCGTTCCCCTGTGTTGGACCTTTGTTAGGGCAGAAGGTTTCTTTAACCTTTTTTTGGTATGACAATACGACCCTTTAGGACTACTTTACGCCCTTTGAGTAAGATGGCGCGACCATTTGACTTAACTTTTAAGGGTAAGGCCAAAGGCCCTGCCGTCACACCCAACGGTTGCACTGTCGTGCTCAAAGGCCAAACTGTCGTGTTCAGAGGTCGCATCGTCGTGCTCAAGGGGTCAGCCTTGGCGACTGAACAAGTGGGGCAAATTCTAATTTGTGATTATTGTTTGCTTTTGGAAATTTCTCTGAACATTTCCATGTTTTTTCTATCTGCATGAGTGAATGTGTGTTTAAATATGCATGCGATCGTTTACTGTTGCGTTAATGTTTTTGTAATTATTTCCTTGGACCATACGTAAGTTTTTCGTTCGTGGACCCCATCTCTAGAGCTTTCTCTTCTAAATTACATATTTCTAGAGTTTTCTGTGCTCTCTGCATTCACAGTTTCTTCGTTCAACATATTCCATTCATCCACCTCATCATAAAGTTACTTGTATACATCTTTTCTAAGAAGTTTCTTGCTTTTTTCATGTTATGGCCTCTGGTTGCTCTATCCCTGCATCTTTTGAGGAACTTCAGCAAACTGACTTAAAAAGTTAAGGGTTGTGATGATGTCACCCCTTACTTTTCTTTCATCCTTGGCAGATAAATTCAAATTCTCTAACATCTTTCTTGTCCTTCTCTGGACTTTCGTTGTTAGTTCTTTGTGCCTGAATATTTCCTAATCCATAAACTTGAATCCTCTTCTATATTTGCCAACGGACAGTTTGTATCCTTTCCTATTCTAAGATGGGACTCTGACGACAGGTTAGGCATGATTTCTACTCCCAGTTTTCTCTCACACTCAGAGGCCTTCTTTTAGTGTATCCCATACTCATTACTTTGCATTTACTTGGGCTGAGTTTCATTAACCATGTACCAGACTAACTTGGGAGCTTGTCTAAATCCCCTTATGGGCTGATGTAATCCTCCTCCAATTGTACCTTAGACATCATCCATAAACTTATTCACATGGGGGTTCACTCCTTTTGTCGAGTCAGTCTAGTGGTTTCAGAACAGAGCTCTGTGCACACAACTGGCTCCCCTCACATGCCTCTTGTGTTTCCTTACGCATAGATAAACTTCTGTTCATCAAAACAGTCTTCCCCTTATTCATGCCTGAAGATCCACCTTCTTTATGAATGTCTTGTATGGTACAGTGTCAAATGCTTTCTGGCAGTCTAGGTACAAACAATCCTTTAATGGTACAGTGTCAAATGCTTTCTGGCAGTGTACAAACGATCCACCCAACCGTCTCTTTTATTGAAAATGGAGCTCGTTTTCGTGTAGAAATCAAAGTTGTTCGTCACACACGATATTTTTTTTCTTCCATTATTTTTAACCTAAAGTCGTGATTTTTCTCACTTTGGTAGTCTCTCCTCAACAGGAAGTTATTCATTCGCTTTCTGATTATTTATTCTAATACCTTGAAGACCGTACTCGTCAGGGAGACTGGTATATAGTTCAGTTCATCATCCCGGTTTCCATCCTCGTAGATGGGTATGACGTTTGCCCTCTTCCTCTCCCTTAGCACTTTACCTTGAACAGTATTTTAAGAGTTTTGTGAAGTGTATCTGCTTACGTAAGAAGGGTATATGGAGAACTTTTATCTGGACAGTGAACTTCATATGAGTCATGACTCTTTCGTGTTCTGTTTATGTATTCTTTTAGTTATGTCAGGTCTGTCCAAGAACCTTTCCTTTGTGAAAACACTTCTGAGCTTGCCTTTCAGGCCCTCACATATCCTTGCGTTATCCTCTACAACAATCCTCTGAATCCTTTAGCCTTATTAGTTGGTGTGTAACTGACAATTTATTCCCGATGAATATCTGGAAAAGTGTTGAATTGTCTCTTGCCTTGTCCACAATAAGGTTTCTACAGTTTCTCTGTTGATCTTTTTTTATATTGCTATACTTGTTCCTTTCTTACTCATACCTCACAAATCCTGGGTGGATGATGTTCCGCCAAGATCTTCCCCATAGCACATCGCAAAGTTTCTAAGCCTTTTGACATTTTTTGAGCCACTCCCTCCTCTCTTGTAGCCTTCCTTCTGTATTTGAGGCTAAGCTTACCCAAGCTTCTCCTTCACTGTAAGTTTCCCTAACCTTTCACTACAATGGCCTGGTTTCTGGCTACTGAACTCCTCTTGACAATTTTTTGTTGCCAGTGAAAGTATCAAGTTCTGTATAGTGTCCACGATTACATCGCTGCTCTTGTCTGGTATCATCTTTTCTTTTCTTGCGTCTTCATTGACCACATAGTCAAACTCGAGCGTTACGTGAACACTTGTTCCAGTTGGTGTGGTATGTGTGATATTCTTAGTTTCCATGCTGGTATATGTGCAGATAAGATCTCGTAGTGATGATGTATCGCTCCCTCTGATGTTGGGAATATTGACATGCCCGTATAGGAAATTTTCTTGTTCACACTCCCGAGAACATGTGTCCACATGTGAATCCAAATTCCCCTTAGTCTACCCCATTAAGATTAAAATTTTCCTTTATTCATACTTTTTACCATCTCTGACAAGCGAGTAATCTGTTGCTCCGTGCACCATCTTGTATCTGCGTCTACGTGTCTTTATAATACCCGTTTGTATAATGGGGTGTGTGGGGAAGGGTATAATTACTTTTTTGTAATTACCTACATGTACTGTACGGGGAGGGAGTTTTACTTTCGTTAGGCCCCACTTCTTATATCTTGTGTGTGTGTTATGGGGATAGAGTTTTACACTTGTTTCCCTTTCCCCTGTTCTCATACAAATACCGTCTCATTCTTATATAAACACACACATATATACAAACCCGGCTTACGCCAGATACCCATTCTTTGACTTATCCCAGAGAGGAGGATGAAGCGATAAGTTGGTTGTGAGTCGATTGACCTTTCCGGGATTCGAGCCCGGGCCAATTAGCGGTAATTGCTGCACTACGGAGGTGTGTTTGTAACTACCTGTTTTTACTGTACGGGGAGAGAGTTTCACGCTCGTGGGACCCCATCTCTTGGACACTCCCTTCTATCATACATTTACTTAGATCTGTGCGTGCTGTCTGCATTATCCATGTCCTCACTCATTCTGTTCTATTCATCCACCACTCTTATACTGTAAGGGTGTTTATTTACATCCATTTTAACATATTTCTTACTTAGTCACGTTATGATATCTGGTTGTTTCATTCCTACATATCTCGAAGAACTGTTAACTGTAAATACACGCAAGTTGTCATGAGGTCACTCCTCACTCTTCTGAGGTGGGTAGATATAATGTCTCTTACCGTTCCCTGGAACTTAGCTTTTTTAAAATCTGGCATTATCATTGTTGCTCTCCTCTGGACCTTCTGTTTTAGCTCTTGGTGCTCCTTCGAGTGCGGTGACAAACTTGTGAAACATAGTATAGTTTTTGGCCTTGTGTGTGATATGAATATCCTGCTAAATATCTCCTTACCCATATACTTGAAGACTGCTCTGATATTTGCCAGCAGACTTTTTTTTCCCTAACTGTTCTCCTAGTATGAGACTAAGGCGACAGGTTAGGAACAATATCTACCCCCGAGTCCACACACACAGATTCCTGATGCTTGTTTCCTGCTAGATGGTAATTATATTGAGACAGTCTTTCGCTTTGCCCATCCTCATTACTTTACGTTTGCTAGGGTTGAATTTCATCAGCCGTGTTTGAGACCAACTTTGGAGTCTGTTTATGTCCCCTTGTAAGCTGATGCAGTCCTCCTTGCATTTCATTTCCCTCATGACCTTTGCATCATTTGCAAACATATTCATGTAGGAGCCCATAGCTTCATGCAAGTCATTTGCATAGTACAAGAAGAGTAATGGTCCTAGAACCGAGCCCTGTTGCACCCCGCTGGTCACCTCAGTCCACTTGGAGAAGGCACCTCTTATATGCGTTCTGCTCACATATGACTTTGTTTCCTCCCACTAAGATAACATTCTATCCATCGAGGGAGTGTCCCCATTATTCCTGCCTGGTGATTCAACGTCTTAATCGGATTCTCCTGCGGTATAATGTCAAATGTTTTTCTGGCAATCCAGCTGCAGACAGTCCATCTAGCCTTCCCTTATTCCAAGACTGAGCTCACTCTCTCGTAGAACTCCAATAGGTTAGTTACACATGATCTCCTTTCCCTAAAACCATGTTGTCCTTCACGTAATTTTTCTTCATTAAAAGTCATCCACTTGCTTTTCAATAATTTTTTTCCAGAACCTTACAAACCACACTTGTTCGTGAGGCCGGTCTGTAGTTAAGCGTCTGTTCCTGGTTTCCTTTGTTATATGTACAAGTATGACGTTTGCCCTTTTCCATTCCTTTGGCTCTTTGTATCTTTCCAATAACGTCTCAGATAGTAATTCAAGTGGTTAATCTAGCGTATATAAATACTTTTAGCATATGTAATGAAATTTCATCAGGACCCTGTATGGGTCAAGTCCTCTTAGCATTCTGTTGATATCTTTTCTAAATACCTCAATGATTTCCAAAACCTTCTCCACATTCTATCTCACTGATGTTAAGGCTATGGTGACTTCCACTGTGAAAACACTCTTGAACTTGTTATTCAGTTCCTCACGTATCCTTACATCATCATCTACAATTTTTCCCTCTGAATTCATTAGCCTGATTAGCTGCTTCTTAACAGGCAACTGACTCCTGAGGAATTTATGGAGAAGTTTTGGAGTTTCAGCTGCCTTGACCAGAATATTCTTTTCAAGGCTTCTATGTTCCTCCTCCCTTATCCTGCTGTACTTATTCCTTGCTGTCGTAAACCTTGCAAATGCTGGTTGGTTGCAGTGTCCTGTATACCTTCGTCACTGCACACCTCGAGGCTCCTTTGCGTTTTAGCATCTCTTATTAAGCCATTCTTTCCTTATACTTACCGTTCCCTCATGTCCCTACCCCGTGACAATTTCACAGAGCCTCTCACCACAAAGCCCATGTTCTAGGGTACTCAGCTCCATTTCTCACTCTATGTTACCATGTGTATGTATGTGTGTGATTTTGTAATTCCACGAATGCTTGTAAATTTTGCCAAAAAAAAAAAAAAATCGTATGAAATTGGGACAAATATCACTGTTGGTATTTCTTTATAACTCTTGTTTGAAATACGTAAGTGAAAAGTGACTGGCACATCTATACTTAAAAGTGTTGGATCTCTCCTTTAGAAGCGCTAGATATCGGTATTATGATATTAAATCTTAATTGTTTCTGGAAATGGAATGTATGTAGGTAGTTCTTTTATCTTACACGTTCTTAGATATTTGGATCTTCTTTTGAAGAACATCTACTAGTGATACCCTCAAAGTATCTACTGACAGACAGTTATGTGTGAGAAGTGGTGAAGATGGTTGTTGTCTGTGAACACTGGTATAGACGGTTGCCTGTGAACATGTGAATACTATAGTACAGACGGTTGTCAGTGAATTTTGTTACAGACAGCTGTCCGTCAACAAGGATGTATAGATCAAAAAGTTAATTTCCTTCGACCGTAAGGCCAATGTTTGCAAGCGTTTTTTGAAGATGTTTCCTTGTCATGAGATGCCCCACAAGAAGGAGATAATTAAGTTCTATGTTTCTTATTTTTTCTATTACTTATCAACAGAGTGTCCAGTTAACAGGATCATTTTTATTTTTGATATTTCAAAGGTATAATGTCTCGATCCAGGTGCATCATGAATTGTGAGACTTCCAGTAGACATTGTCTCGCATCCTGGTATGGACGAGGGGGGTGAGTTCAACCCCACCACTTGCCTCGTGAGAGGAAAATCCTCAAGTATCCAACATCTGTAGAGATAAAACCGTCATTTCTGGCGCGTGTGTGTGTGAGACAGAGTCGAAGCTTATAGACTTTAAGTTGAAAGAAGTTGAGACAAGATATCACTAACCCAGGCGACAGCGATAACTCGTGTGGTAAGTCGAGTTTTTTGTCATCGGTATTGACGAAGGTGTATTTCTGTTTCCCTGCGTACGGCGAGACAAAACCCAGATGATTCTCAGGTATGAAGGTCAGAGACTAGCGTCAGTGTGACAATAAACGACAAGGCATAACACAAGATGCGCGTCGCCCGCCCAGACCAGCCCTAACCATTTGTCAGTCAACCATATTTGTAACCTGATGACGCGACGCCATCTGGTTCTTCCATCATGGTTCCACTTGTGTACACCAGACTTTTCTCCTCACTTTACTCCTCTGGTGGTGGGGGAACCATAGTAGATAAGAGACCAGAATGCAAGTGTGTATGTGTATTAGTTTGGTTGGTGTGAAATAACCATCATCCTCGACGCCTGTACTTATATCGTCATGACTACTTTAAATTTAGGTATCTCGAGAGTCTGGACTCACAGGTAGAATTCACTGTGTACGTGCACTGAAATTCATGACATGGAACTGGAACATTTGTTGAGCTAAAGGTGTATGGTGAATTCTGTCTAAGAGTCCGGGCTTTTTGAGGCGCCTCTCTCTAGCAGCTCCAAGTGCGTCTTGTCTCTATATTGTATGCGCCTCAGCCTCGGCTGGTACACACCACTCAGTGATAATGACAACCTGCCAGGGGAAGTCCTTGCCTCAGTCCCATCTGTCTCATTACATGTGTTCCTCCTCGCACAATAATGTATTCAGACTTCAAGCAATGTATCTTTCTTTTTTTCTTTTCCCCCCAAACAACGCATCCTGACTTCAAGCGATGTTACAATACTTCACTTTCTCAGAAAATTTAATCACACAGACAGCTCCTTTTATCATGTTTCCTGAGCTATCGTCGACATATCACATTGTCTCGTCCTTGTTGTCGTGTTCCGTGGCCACTGTGCTCTCCATAATGTCCATATGTTATTACCTTCGGTAGTGTCCCTTCACACCAACATCCACAACCTACCGCGGTGTCGCGTGTTACAGTACCAGGGATGCGTTTAATTCAGACGTGAGGCAATTGTACTTTTTACAAGCCATTTCTGGCATGCAATTTCAGAGGATGATTTCAATATCTTGCGGCGCTGCCAGCCCTCCCGCTCTCCTAGTGTTGTCATCATTCATGTTCTAGATAATGGCGCAGGCAGGAAACAAGAGCTTGCTAGCATGTCCGTCAGCCACCCCAAATAGATGAAGAAATGG
>JAYMFT010134399.1:0-20000 GCA_038088735.1 Panulirus argus
CCCGCTCCCTCCCCTTTTAGTCGCCTTTTACGACACACAGGGAATACGTGGGAAGTATTCTTTCTCCCCTATCCCCATATATATATATATATATATATATATAATAACGGTGTAAAGACAATAATAATCTTAAAAAATCGTCTGACCATAATCATTTTACTCTCTTACGTATTACTTTCGTAATTACTTGTAATCTCTATTAAGTCTGGAAACTGTAACAATTAAGAAACCGAATTATGATGCAGCTTCAAGTCCGAGCACAACAGCTTCGTTGACTTCAAAGCCGCATTTGCTTAATATATATAATATGTTAAAAGAATTTCTGTATATCACTCGTGTTTTTAATTCTTCTGTATGTAACCGCTTGTTAAACTGATACCTTTGCCTAATGATCCCTCGACCTGTATACGACTATTCCTAATCATTCCCATTCCAGTATATGCTTGCTGGGACAACGTCAAATCATTCCTCTCCACTGTTAATCATCCACACTTAGGGAAGGAAAACGGGAAGATTCAGACACAGGAAATGATTAGAACTGAAAACAATTATTCTGCACATCGACGGGTCGTGGAAAAAGATAAAAACAAAAAAGTCTAATGAATGAAAATAAAGTAAGTAAGATAGAGTGAGAGGTCGGGCGTGGTGTTGTGGTTAGCATTACTGGCCATGAACCACGCGAGCACCAGCCAGGATTCGAATCCTGGACTGGGCAGAAGGCACACAGACAACCCTGCTCTTCATCCAGTTACCCGCGCGATCTCAACTACTGTTGCGCGCACAAGAGAGCTCTCGTTGCCATTAGGAGTCTCCGGAGAGAATGTAGCGCTTGGGTGAGAGTGAACGGTATGAAATAAATACAGCGTCGAATGCTTCACCATGTTTGTTTTTGTTGGCCGCGTAACCTAAGATGAGAGTTGCAGGTGAAGAGGAGTGAGCTGTTCCTGTGTAATAGGAGTCATTCTATGCAGGGAGGGCGGTGGTGGTCAGTGCACACACGATGGTCTCGACTGACAAGTCAACGTGCAAAGGGAGAAGATTAAGAAGCCACTGTGTGTTAGTGTGGATCTGTAGGAGGGAGGGAGGTGACAGACAGGCTGTGCGTTCTTGACTCACAACCTGTTTACGTAAGAAATAGTTTGAAAATGATGTATGGAGAGGTCAAGTTATTTCCCTATAATTCATTCGTTCTTTAATCCTGGTTCTCTGCAAGCGTTAAACGTCCGAGATACAAAATAGATCAGTCTATGTACCATTAGTATTCCAGGTAATGCAAAAGGCAGACTCGCCCCATTAGTTGTTGTTCTATAACCTATAACCTCTGTACTGTTACCTGAGTTAAATATCTGATCATACGTAAACGTTAGTATGGTACTGGTGTACTTACATGTACTTCCTCCAACCTCTGCGCCATCTTCATTGTCTTTACTGCATTTGTCTATGAATGAAGCCTGTTTGGCGCTGCCTGTAGTGCTGTTAAGTAAAGAACTTTAAACAATAGCAGTAAAAAAATATGAATTTATGATCTGGAGTGATTCCAGTTTCCAGCCTCCGTCTCCTCTTTTGCCAGGAGCTAAACCCCCCTGGCGGGTGTTTCCGGTACCAGGCAATGGTGCTGACTTCGAGGAAATCGCCGTCTGCAATAACGGCGTCCAGACCAGACGAGGCAAAGCAATAACAAACCGTAAATCGTGCAATCCAAGCTGATGCCCGGCGTCCGGGGCCAATTAGTGATGGAGAGGGCGAGGGCGGAGGGCAGCAGGGTGTGATGACCACATACCACAACACAGCTGACACACACCGCGCGCCCTCTTGACGCCCTAGGCAGTGGAGGAAGGTCAGCTGCTGACGAATCATCTGGTGGTGGCCCCGGAGGCGGAAGTGTGAATATTTGATTAGCTTTTTTCCTTTTCCTTTTTTATTAAGTTACAGAAGTTAATATGCACGAAGAGCACTTCAAGTGAAATGAGAGAGAGAGAGAGAGAGAGAGAGAGAGAGAGAGAGAGAGAGAGAATCTTGACTCCGTCCATTTTGCCTTTATTTACGATAAAGGCAAGACATTCAGCCAGACCCATCGCCGTCAGTAATATGCCTGCCGGTGAGGCTACACAGCGAGAGATTTTGATTTTCACCGCACATCTGCGACGAATCAAATCACTGTGCACATTCGTGTCCGTCCTGTTCCCTGTGGCGCTGAAGAGGATCAAGAGACGTAAAACAAATCTTAGGGTAAAGGGGACGGCAAGCAGTTAACAGTTCAGTGTGGTGTGGGGCTGCCCAATCACTGACCCTGTCACCCCATTTTAGGAAGGACCCATCACTTGTGTGTAACACCGGGAGAGACTGTGAGCACGTTGTTTCGCCAAGAAGCACAGATAGGAGGGTTAAAAAACCCTACACACACACACACACACAAAGAAAATACTCATAATGTTTCTTCCAAGTCGGTGACACGGGCTTGCCTGGTACGCTGCACTCCAAAACGCCCACGAAACAAGAATATTACAGTTAGCTTGCTAATGGATCCCCAAGTTGTGTAAACATTTCATATTTAGGGACATGTTTCACGTGTGTGTGTGTGTGTGTGTGTGTGTGTGTGTGTGTGTGTGTGTGTGACTTCTGCAGGGTGTTGAAAAACGACTACTGACCTGACATGGTGGAGGAGGAGAACGACATAAATTAGCCCAAGAGCATGGAGTTCTGTCTGTATGTCTTTTTTTTTTTCCTTTACATTACTATTCTTGATCGCAGTTTCTCGTGTTTGTGAGGAAGCCATTCTCAAGCTGTCATGTACAGCGCACTGAAGCTATAGCCCACACACCATCCACAACCATGCCCCAAAGACCTTTCCATGGTTTACCCAGGCCGCTTTATATGCCCTGGTTCAAACCCGCTGCCAGCACGTCACTGTACCAGTCGAGCTATAGCCCTCACAAAGCTACGGGTGTATTCATGATTTTAATTATGTAAAATTTCACTAATATTCCGCACAATTCCTCACTGGGGATGTTTGTTTACACGCACGGAACAGAATTCGTAATTATTGTCTTTACACGTCTTATGCGCCTGACTCAAAAGCGAGTCTTTGTAATCATCTTTTTAATGTCTTGCCAAGAGTTATCACAACTGCTCTTCATTCATTTATTCCTGAGGTGATCGACCTCATACTTGGCTGGGCTGTGCCCTGGTCCAGGACGCCCTAATCGCCTTTAAAGAAAAGGTCAGAAACACAACCTTATGCTTAAAACTCTTCCAGAATCATGACAACACTTGGACGGCGCCAGGTCTTCCATCCCCTCACTTCCACCGCTACTCCAGACGACCCGTTGTTTACACTCCAAAACAGCTGGAGTGTGTGTGTGTGTGTGTGTGTGTGGGGGGGGGGCGGTAGAGGAGGAGCGCCGGTGACACCAGGCCGGCGCCGCTGGTCTGACTCACCGACTCACCACCATCCTCACAGAGCGAGCCTTTGGGATGAAAACAAAACACTAGACGGCCAGTCCGGAGGAGGCCGGGCGAAACACCGCCAGTATTCACCTCCTGCTGCTGCTGCTGCTGCTACAAATCATCGCAGCCATACATCTCGTTCTAACTCACTCGACACACACACACACACACACTCATGAGTAACATATCTCACATAAAAAATCAGGCTTTTAAAGTTTTTCCCTCATCCCGCCACCTTGTCTGACCGTCTCGTATTCGTCATACATGGCAAATGAATCAAGAGGTCGAGTGCCACAGCCAACACCACCAGAGCAGCGAACTACTATGTAAAAAAAAGAAATCCAGCCGTATCATCTTTAAGCATGGTATTTCCTCTCTGAAGCAGTCGCATCATCAGCAAAGTTCTCCCACTCCCATCGTGTAGACGAGAGCTTTTCTCCGAACGAGTTACAGCTTCGTTTAAGGGAATGATCATGTACATAATGAACACACTGTGTATCGTCTCTACACACTTGAATTCAGCGACGAACTCACAACTCTGACCGCGGAATGAATCATCGTCGTTTGATCTCACTTAAAAATTATCGCTGCAAAAGAAGATAAACGGGTGTTGATGCGTAATGCTGAACAATGAACGCAGGTGAGGAGAGGCAGGTTAGCGGGAGGAGGAGGAGGAAGGGTTGTTGAGGGAGAGGAGAGAAGGAGGAGGGAGGGGTGGGTGGTTGGGTGTAGGAGGAAGTGGAGCCGGCGGTGGGGCGCAGCCTCAAACCCCATTAGTCATCCCTTTCGGATCGGCCAGCGTGCGGGGAATGTGGCGAGCGGAGCCGACCTCTCTCACCTCCTCCTGCTATCCCCCCAAACCCCCTCACCCTACGCAATACTCGGTGGCAAATGAAACGTTGTTAACAGGCCAGGGCCACGCAAGCCAATACACCGAACTCGTACGCTTGCATCCGGATCACAGACATACGCGTATACATAGTCACGAACGTGATGTAACGTGATCAGCGTGTTTATCAATGTCTCTCTCGGCAACATACAAGACGTTAAAAAAGATAATGTCTCCCTGATCAGAATATACGAGGCATTTTCAAGAAGCAAAGAAGCTCCAAATATCTGTATTCTGACGGAGTCTGACGACGCTCCGCCTCGTCTACAAAACTAAACAAAAAGCAAGGGAAGCGAAAGAAAAATAAAAACATGTTGAAAAAGAGCTCACGACGGACAAAAATATATAAAGAAACGCCATTGATCATCATCACACCTCACGGTGATTACATGAGATCCCTTGTGTCGCCTTATCCTTATAAATGATACCCCTAATGGATGGATGCAAAGGCTCGATGAAAGTACGTCAACAGCGACAATACCATGGCGTCAGCCGCAGCTCTGTGAAGAGAATTCGTATTTACAAAAAATGAATGTTAAAAAAAATCACAGAAACAATTTCTAATAGCTACCACGATTCAGTGAGAAGGAAATATGACGTAGTTTGTCGACTTTAAATGGATTGACGACCGATTACGCTAATACATCAGACGCAGCGGTCACACACTTGTTTACGTCTCCGGCAGCGAGGCCGACTGAGATGCTTGTGGTGGGGCGATCGTGCGCCCGGCAGCAGCGTCCCTCACACACCCCCAGCTGAGTAGAAAATAATTATTAACCAGAGAACCTTAAAAGCAGACTTGACCAGCCTGTCGCCTACCGGAGAGACAAAAATTACACCTGGTAATACTACTGACATAATCTTCAACACCCACCCATGAAGAGGCTGCAGAAGGTACAAAAACAGGTTTTGCGATTCGCCTCAAATTGAAAATACCGAATAGCAACTTCAAATCAATTAGTACCTGCTTTTACGGGACGCAGCGCAAGAACTCCGGCAAAAGCTAGATGGTTCCCATTTGGTTCCTCAGAGTCCTCTCTACTCTGCTTGCTGACTACTAAATACCTTTAAGCTCTCGACACCACCTCTGTAACTTGCCTCATACTCATCTCCATTTGTTAAACTCCATAAGCCCAAGTCTTTTTGAGTGCCTTGTCACGTCTTGTCCACGCCACAGCATGTGGTCTGGTAAATAGAGATATTAAAAAGAAACTGATAAGCTTGGCAAAAATGGATGTGGGGATGGGTTTGAAGGAGATTGACAAAAAATTGAAGAAAATGGGGGAAGAGAGTGAGAAACTTTAAAGATATACTATAAAAAAAGTCATTAGTTACGCTGGAGGAAAATGATAAACGAATGACTCTAACGTACACAGTATAAGTTAAAGTGGCAGATATTTCTGAAGTTAGTCTTGGTTTAAATTGCTTTCTCATGGCAATATTAGATAAGCAGAGATGGAAAGTGTGCCGACGGCCTTATAAGGTTAGTGTGAAGTTCATATCTGGAATTCTCTTCTCGGCATAAACAATGTCAAACGTGGAGATAATTAAACGTTCATATTAAGATGAATCACTCACTCTGAATGATTAATCTGGAGAAGTTTACCTAAATATTAAGACGCGGCTCCGGCTTAAGTAAGACGAATTTGTGGTGGAAATGAATAGGTCTTGTACACCATCACATACGGCCGTGTGTCACGAGGCCCGTTTCATGAGGGATGGCAGTTTGAGGGGGTTGCCTGTCTGAGGAGCAAGCTGTCTCAGAACGGCTGTGGTTGTCTTTTGGAGAGGTTGGCTGTCTCTAAGAAGGGGCTGGATGTTTCAATGAGGCTAGCTTTCTTACAGAGGCTGTTTCTGTCTTGGACGGGCAATGTATTTGAGAGGGGGCCAGCACTATGACGTCGAGTGGGGGCTGTCAACATATAAGAAAAGATGGTTATCAATCGGCAATGACTGAGAGTCTTATGCAATCACTTATTTCACAGAGCCTCGCTGCCTGCTACTACTGCTGCAGCAGGCTGTCAATGGGGAAGACAGATTCCTGGGCCCATGACAACACATCTGTTACCACACCCAAGATTAGACCAGACTGACTCCCTGCCTGCTTGCTCGTCTCCTCGAAGTGTTTGCCAGTTCTTTACCACCGCCAGATCAAATTAGTATGGTAATGTGGTTCTTCTTAAAATGCTATAACCAAATAATCTCATCAGAGAGCAATTAATATGTACTGTTTCGTAGTATGCAAATTCTGGGAAACCAGTTATGTACACCTAGTCTGTTATAAGTAGTATATTTCGCTGAGTCATAAAGGGAAAATTAAGTAATTTCAGGCAATAAGATAAAAAAAAAATTTTGAATATGAATGGGAGATTAATATTCCTCACTCAGTCGTAATGAAATATAAGGAGCTCAGGACAAACATATACGAGGAGTTTAGTTGCTTCTAGAGGTAACAGGGGGAGAGGGGGAGTGTGGTAGAACTCCAACCTGTCATTAGCGGGGAGTGAAACTGGAGGTGGTTGGGGTGGTGGTTGTGTGTAGCTCTGGTGGTGAAAAAGTGGTAGTTGTGGTGGTGATGGCGGAGGACGAGGATGAAGGGAGGTGATGCTGGTGCTGAAGGAGCGTCAGGTGGTGGTGGTAGTGGTGGCTGTGGAAGATGAGGCATAATAGTAATAGCAGCAAGAGTGTGTGGAGGGAGGAGGATGATAACAGCAGGAGGATGTAGAGGGAAGAAGATGGTTACAGCAGGAGGGAGTGGGAGGAGGTAGATGGTTACAGCAGGAAGGCGTGGGAGGAGGTAGATGATAACAGCAGGAAGATGTAGAGGGAAGAAGATGGTTAAAGCAGGAGGGCTTGGAAGGAGGTAGATGGTTACAGCAGGAGGGCGTGGGAGTAAGAAGTTGATAACAGCAGGAGGATGTAGAGGGAAGATGGTTACAGCTGGAGGGCGTGGGAGGGGGTAGATGCTTACAGCAGGAGGGAGTGGGAGGAGGAAGATACTTACAGCAGGAGGGCGTGGGAGGAGGTAGATGATTACAGCAGGAGGGCGTGGGAGGGATGAACATAGTTACAGCAGGAGGGCGTGGGAGTAACGTAACAGTAACGAAAGGACAGAGTGAGATGATGCAGAGTAATGTAACAGTATCAGGAAGGAGTGCGTGTGAGGAGGAGTGGTGTAAGAGCAACATGAGGAGGACGTGTAGTGAGGTATGGGGTCTGGGCGGCGGGTGTTCCTGGCTCCCTGTCGGTGCCTGCTTCAGTCCCGGCCACCTTACCTCCACGCCCTCTCCAGGGAATGCAGTTTCTCGAGCCCTCCCTCGAGAGTACCTCAACGAGGCCAAAGCCTCGTCTTCGCCATACGAACACACCTAAAACGCTCGCTCAAAATGCAGGCGGACACCCACTCAGAGGAACCATTCGACGTGAGGCCTCCAGCAGGCGGCCCCAAGGATAAAGTGACCACGTTAAGGAGTATACCCATGTGAGCAAGCCCGAGGTAGTGACTGGACGTGGGGCCAGTGACCCGGGCCGGAGCACGTATGCCACATTCCTCGTTGGGAGAAGCAGTTCGCGTGTCCCGATAACCAGAAGAATAAGAAAATCACCGATGCCGTGTCACGGTCAGGGCGAAACGAGTTTGTGGATCAGAACACCCGCGATGCGGAGTCGCAGTCCTGCCCAGCCAGGACACACACACACACACACACACACACACACACACACACACACACACACACACACACACACCCACACTCGAGAGGCAACGACACAATCCTGCCCATCTCATCATTCCCTGCTTGTAGATACCTAAAGTAATGATCACCATATCCAGTAACTATGGCTACCCACCCATGTATGACACACAAGTTAAAACCACGTTAGAGAACTTGTTCAAAATACTTGTACAAAAATCCCCAGGTAGCAGGCGTACAAGACCAAAAGTGGTCTTTATGAGAGCCATAGTCCGCATAAGTCCTCGCCACAGCAGCCCGTCAGGACCTGGACCTCAGAAGACTTTGGAAGGCCTCACTGTGGGCACGTGGAGTAGCTGTGTGTAGTGAGGTGTGGGAGCATTCTAAGCGAGTGCGTCGTGTGGGATAGAGGTGTAGGGGCAAATCGTGTGGGTGTGTCAACGTATCTGATGTGAGCGTGTGACCAACAACAACGCGGCCATTGGCTGTTTCTTTCCTCTTCTTCCCTGCATGAACTTTTATTTTAAATGTGCAAGGTCAGAGTTATTGGGAAAGACATGGGAAGGTAGAGAGTTCCAAAGCTTCGACGTGTAGGGAAAGAAGCAGGTATCAAAACGGCCCACTCTTGAGTTTCCGATGGCCACACAAATCAACAAATGAATTCTAATCATTTTCTGGTCCAGGGATGAAGTCAGGGGAAAAGGAAGCGGATCAGCCATGAAATGTTTATATCGGAATTCGAGCTTTACTTTAGCGGTCTTAGAATAACTTAATCTACATAAAGGGAAAATCAGAGTAATGACGAGAGCTCAGTACGTGTGCTATGTGGGAGTTATTCTGGGGAACCTGACAACGTCGTTAACGTTTATGCACTTCTGTGGGATATTTTGGGATCGAAATTCGACTTTCATCTTATAATCACACATCGAGAACGTCTCGAAAAAACACAACGGTAATTTCTTGCTTGGTAGTTCAGGGATCTCATTTTTCATTTTGATTTTGTTTTTCCTGTGAGTCTTCAGACGTAGAAGGCATGCTGTATGTCTGCCGGTTTACGTAGTTCGGAGTAGCCGGTTTCTGTGCTTCTTCGTTTGTAGCGTGAGAGAAGAGAGATAGGGAGAACTGAGGAGAGAGAGATAAATGGGAGTGGCTGAGAGAAACGGGGTGATGGAAGAGGGTGAGAGATAGTGAGGAGGAAGCAGAGACACGAGGAGTGTAGGAGGAGAGACAGGGAGAGAGAGAGAGAGGAAGGAAGCTAAGCCAGAGAGAGAGAGACGGCCAGGGGGTCTGGAGGGTGAGAGACACACGAGGAGGTGAACAAATTTCCGAGGAAACCTTCCCACGGGGTCGGGCGGATGACACTACTGATGAAACCCGGCGGTGGTGGTGGTGATGGCTCGGCTCGGCTGGGAGGGGTGAGGGAGAGGGGTGTTGGGGAGTGGGGGGGGGGAAGGCGGAGGGAAGAGGGCAGAGGTGATGGGGTGGTAGATAGATAGGAAGGAGGTTGTAGAAGGCGCTGTAGAGGAGGAGGTGAAAGTAGAGGAGGTAGGAGGAGGAGGAGGAGGAGGAGGAGGAGGTAGGAGGAGGAGAGAAGAGAAGCCTCACACGGAGGAATATGCAACAGAAAGCAATTCGACTGACGCATAAAGCTTTCTCATCTTTCGCTTGTCTTCCTAATGGCGATCGTATCTCATGACATCCATTCAGAACCGATTAGAAAAACGTCTGGTTTAAACACACTCAGATCAGACCTAAGCTCTTCATGTGTTACAGATAAGCGTTACAGCATTCATCTGCGTCTTTCCTTAACTCATCATACAACGTATGTGTATTTGTTATAAGAGTGACTTAAGTGTGTATGTAGCAAAGTGCGTATGTAACCATTTGTATGTTATGGTTATACTCGTACCTGTATACGAGTGAGGGAAGGCGTTGACGCCATGGCGCATGTGGTTGCACATCTCGTCACTCAAGAATTAACGGGACAGCCAATACGATCTCCCGTATGTCCTTGAGATCAGCCGAGGTCCGTCCCCGCTCCCGGCAAGGACTCCGCTACGGGACTTGCCTCACCGCCGCGCCGCCGCCGTCGGGGGATCTCTCATATAGACCGGCAGTGCGTCGGCCACGTTAAGGTCCGCCGAAGGTCTCTGGGGGTTCGTTCCTCTCACGATGTCGTGTCCTGTGAGGGTCGTCGCTCTAGAAAGCTGTGCGTCCTTTGTCGTCTTCTTTAAAAGGTCGTGCCCTGCGAGGATCCTCCTTTGTAGGTGCTTTAACCTATTGAGAGTCGTTCCCTTTAGAAAGCTGTGCAAAGTAAGGGTCGTCCAAGCTAAAAAAAATCTGCTTTGTGAGACCATCTTCTTTTTTTTTTTTCCTTGTGAGGATCGTCCCCTGTAAGGGGTCATGTCGTGTAAAGAGTCATCCCCTCACGAAGTCCTGCTCCGTAAGGGCCATTAGTTCCCTGTGAAAAAGATTCCCTGTAAAGTTCCTCCCTCGTAAGAGATGTCTTAAACTGAGATTCGCTCTTCAAAAAAGGCTTCACTTATGGAGCGTCGTCCTCTGTGAAGAGTCTTCCTCCTCTAGGATGTCGTTTGCGTAGAAACTTGCATTTCTTGTACAGTGGCAAGTTGTTGATGGGTCTTGGTCCTCTCTTCGGCTTGAATAATCTCATTCTACTTTACAGACAAAACACTTAGTCGGTAGTCCCCACCTCTTGGTGGCAATCGGTCCTGACAGATTCCTTTCAACTTGGATAACAGCACAAGTGACGCTTCGATCCTACGAGGAAGGGATCCTTCGATTCAACTGGACGAGTAGCACTTCGATCTCAAAGAAGAAGCGATGCATCGATTCAGTTACGCAGATATTTCGTGAATATCTGACAGGGGGACATAACTCATTACGAAACCTCTGCCATCATGTCCTGTGGAGAGCGAAGTGATATGGATGCGTGAATGTGTCATAAGCAGGAACCGATCCCCATTTTCTTGTCACATCAGATGAATTTCCCGACGCCTGGCCTCCTACCCGGACGATACCTGCCTTCTCCTTACCTGGTCTTACTTAATTTGTGTTCCTAGCGAGACGTAAGCAGCCGTAACGTGGTTAATCCATCCATCCTGTTCCGTATTCCGATGGACACGTCTCTCGTTTCCTTGAACCACTAGATTTGCCGTGATCTGACGTGGTCTCTGCCTGTGCCTACGGTACTCCACACTCGAACACTCTAAGCACATGAGAACCCACGAGCTTGGGACCCGTGCGAGTCATAAGCTCTCCACACAATCATGTTAAAGTTTATCAACAAAAAAAAAGAAGGATTATTGCTTCTCTAACAGTCTCTGCTTTTGATCTTGAAGGTAAATCAAAGCTGTCAGAAATAATCTGCCACACGAATGAGGATCTGTCGGGATGGTCCGGCAATCAATCATAATCTAAGATACCACTGTGGCATTAAGGAGAAGACTGACATATATATCAAACATGCCTTTTGGATCTCGTGCTGCGATAAGCCCAGGGACGGGTGCCTTTGCTTACCCGGTCTCTCAGGTTGGATGGTGACGCCAGCGGAGAGGTTCTCCGCTCGAGGGAGGTATGTGTGGCGTGTCACAACAAGGTCCCAGAGTGCCAGCGGCGAAGACCGAGTGTGTACCAACATTCTGCCGCTTGCAGCCTCGTAGTTGAGGAACCACGTGTAGACACACGACCTCCTTCTCAAGCGATTCTAACCAGAATCTGAAAGACATTTTCTCCTACATAAGGTACATGGTAAGCGCCATTAGCAGTTTGTAACATGTATGAATAACGCTTTCATTCTCAATGTCGTATTGTCTTTCGCGCTTGAGTATGAACCATCACCACCATCGCTCTCCTCAGAAGGGAAAGGTTTTCCTACAAGAAAATAGATGTAGAACAAAAAGTGATTTCTCAGACCTACGGCATCCATGGAGAATTCCACATTACCTCCCTCCCCATCGCTTCGGAACGAGCTGTGGCCAATAAACCACTATGGAAAACGTAGTTTGTACTTCCGTGGTCATAAATTCGGGCCGCTTCCTCCGTACAGTCGAGCGGAGCTTTCCCTCGCCGGCTTCTTGGGAAACTTTTCACCCAGTCTTCTGCCGCCATTGTGTGCTGATTCCACCAGTCGCCGACAGAGGACTGTTGGGGTTGAAAGGGCGCTGTACCAGACTGGTTGAATGTTTATGTCTCGTTTTTTTTTTCAGGGCAATTATCGAGTTAAGACTATCATGTGTATTTGCAGAATCGAAGAGAAAGGTAGAACAATTTGTATATATATATATATATATATATATATATATATATATATATATATATATGCTTTCCCTTAAAAGCTGAAAGGTATTTGAAAAGAGAAACATTGGAATAAGGGATGTTGTCCTCACCTGAAGACTTTAGACGACTCGATATTTACAACGCTAAGCTGACTTCACCAGTGTCCGTAACTCATTACCGTATAACAAGGATCCCGTTCCTATTTTTTGAGACTAAAAGCATCGCTCGATATCACCAACAGATTTCTTTCTCCATTGGAACCAAAGTGGACGCAAGAAACAGTCTACCTCAGTCCTCAGACGCAACTCAGCAACTCGTAGAAGCGCAGAGCACACATCGTTTTGTAAGCTATTGCGCGTTAGATTTAGGAAGACGTTTTAGATCAACACGGCCACAAACACTTGAACTAAAAGCTTTATCATGTATCGCACACACACACATGCACTTACTGAGGTCGCATGAAAACTATACCAGCCAATACCACCTGGTCTTCATATCATCCTGTGTATTGCTAATTTATGCACTAGGAATACAAACAGTCTTCACTTCACATTCCAATTTTGGCTCACCAATTCATGTACCGGGAATACAAACGGTACTCACTTCATTTTTTTTTTTTCAAGGCTTTCTCACTCTTTCTCACTCAAGATGGGACAACTGATTCCAGTGATTCTAACTACCCGATGATGTCAGACGGTGAGTGATTCTGACGAGTCTCCCTTTACCTAGTGGCATAAATGTCATTTTCAATTAGCCAGTCATTACAACGCTTGCTCGTAAAACATTTTACTGCCCCTTCAGTTTCATGTTTTCTATTGCCAATGTACGTAAAAGGTTACTATTTTTTTTCTCTTTCTTCTTGGGCAACTTTTTAGAAAACTGATAATAGTTTATAAAACTACGTTAGCACTGTCGGGTTGTCCATCGTGCCTCAGTAATCGTCTTTAAGGGATATTGTCAAGGTAGTGATAATCTCGCGTTGCCTTAGTACTCGGAGAATTAAGTCATAGCACAGAGGTACTCGGCAGTACTAAGTGGATTGTGGATTGGAAGAGTCATCTCGTTTGAGATGCTGTAATCATACATAGAGGACTGACGTACAGGAGTAAGGTGATGATGCATGAAAGGTTATTGTATGCGAATGTTACCATATGTATGTACAAGGTTATCAAACAGAGATAGATTTAAAAAAAGTATGTATAGATCATCGTAAAATCATTTAAGATAACTCAATGATCGATCAGTTTTCCGTACCCAAGGATATTATTTTCATACACGAGGAAACTGCTGAAGCATGTAGCATTGAAATGCTCCAAAAACGCAGACACTTGTGAGGGATGTGGTGCAGTTACCTTGGAACTAAGATTACATTCAAAGTCCAATGCTAGATCTTTCTTACATACACCCAAAATTCTTCGTTGTTGCGTCGGCAAGTCTGAATTAGCTTGTGGCTGTGGTGATGTTCTGTCTTCGTAAATAGGTTAATTAGTGGGAAAAGGATGTACTTGTTCACAGGTGAGATTACAGGAAAACTTGCCTGTGACTACCAGAAATCACGTAGACTTTTAGCCAATTATGTCTTGATATTAGGATGTTCAGGATGGTTTTACTTATCGTTCACACGTCTGATGGTATTTGAGGGCTTAGAGCTACAGATATCCAGCGTACACATAAACATGTGAATTCCCAGAATCGACGACTGAAGAAAACGTGTAAGTGTGGATAGTCAGTGCAGTTCTACCTGATGGAAAACGCAGTCCTTCCTCGGATTCTTTGCACACGTTTTACTATTTCATCTCCGTATCTAACTTACATTTTCAGTGCTTTTCCTACAATGGTTTGACAAGAGGAATACAAAGGTGAGGCTTTACTTCCTTCAGAGGCCAGAGGAGAGACCTCATTCACCCGATACAGGCCAAGCTAAGACATGTTTTATGCATAGACGAAGGAAAAGACCATAGCCCATCCAATGACCAGAGAAGAGACTCACATCTTAAACAGACCAAAGGAGAGGGTTCATTCCATGCACAAGAGAAGGAAAGAATTTGATTGCATTCCCTACATAGATCAGAGGAATAGCTGAAAAACGTTTTCGCAAAGAAGAGAAGAGATACTAGACACTTTGCTTTTATGGATCCAAGAAAACTTTAATAAAATGACTGGACTATGTTCTTGTCTACGATTTTGTCGATCACGGTGGAAGGTATAGTGAAAACTTCCCGAGGCTTACTTTTGTCTGCCTAAGCTCTTGGCGGTGATGGTTTTATTGAGTTTATTCTCCGTGTCTGGAACGGTATTTTCCTAAATTGGGTCTTCCCCCTTGGTGGAGTTTTGTCCTGGTAGGCAATTGTTCCATGCAAGGTTTCGTTTGAGAAGGAGTCTTGTCGATATTAGCTATTACTCACTGTATTTCATCCACGTGGGATTCCCTTATGTCGAGGCTTGGAAGCATCCCTGGGTGTCTCAGGACTAACACTTGACTGGCATTCTTGAGATACGCTGTTGCAATCCCTTCCTTTATGTGGCTTCAGCCCTCCTATAGAAATGTGTACATCAATTGGTATGCTGATATGGGTCTATGAGCACAAGGTCACATACCCTTCACTAGGGATGTTCAGTCTTTTCAATGCGATTAATTCAAGCCCAGTAATACTAGTATATAAGTTATTATGTTTCCTTGATTCGGGCAGCTGCACTCCATGGGTACAGTAATACAGCGTACCCAGAGATACAGTAATTGAGTGTGTGTTTTGAGATATACTGTGATCCATTAGCAAATTTCCTGGCAAAGGATACCTGATGAAAGATCTTTTACATCATATTCGTTTTAATGTTCACTGCTTTATCCCTCTGTTTGGGGAGGCTGATCGGATCATTAGAGTAAATGTATGGATGATAGAATTATCAAATACTTATGGCCTGTACGGTTCTGAGTAGACTTTCTTCTATATGAATACAAATAACAAAGCTTACAACATACATACCCATGTCTCGGGTAAGGATGTGGGTCTCTCTCACGTGTCTGTATTCGATCATTCTCATTAGATCTTGCCTCATACAGTCTGCAGCTACTGAAGAAGCAAATTTCATACATGTCCTTACGTCCTCGGCTTGTGACTGATGTGTAAGAGTAAGGAGCATCCCTTGGTATCGCCTATCCCTGGCCATCCTGCGATGGACCCCTGATACCAGCAGGACTCCGAATTTAGCGACCTTTAGAGAGGACTCTGAGGCGAGTCTTCGGCAGAGCGCATCACGTGTTTTCTAAACCTCGTCTCGGATGACTCTGTGAGCGTCAGACGTGTCCGTTTTCCCTCCTCTGACGTGCAGAGCAAGCAACTTTCCATTTGTCTTCCATTGTTTCCCTGCGTGAGTGATTTATGAAGGCAGGTTTTTTTTTTTCTTCTTTGGCCAGAGTCCCTCCACGAGTTTTTCTGTCGTATAGATCATGCAGAGACAAAATGTATGAGTGCGGTAATCAAGGAAGATTAGCTTGAAGTTATTTTCTTTTTTGTAGAGATTGCATTTTGTCACCAGATTTCCCCCCCCCCCCCACCCCTCCCCTCTCTTTTTATTACAAATCTATTTTTTCTAAAAGGAAATTTTGATTGATTTCATATTCAGTTGGTGTTATATGGAAGCAAGTAAGTGCATATCTTCTCCGTAACATTAATTTCCGGGATGTGGAGGGAATCAGGACTCGTGCACATCAATATGAGTTAATGTGTAGGTTCAGTTATGCATATTTATATAGACGTGAGGTGTATATTAATCACCAGAGGTCCGTCGATACTCCACAGACGATTAATCAAAAGTCGATGATCAACTCGTTTTCGGTGCTGCTGTGGGGAAGCCTAGCAAACGTCACTCTTAAAACCCTAAATAAAAAGATATTTTGCATTCATGACGTCTCAGGCTGGGTAAATTTTCTAAGTAATTCTATATCACGGGGTCTTCTACTTTTACTTTATGTACGGTATCTCCCTCGGGCCTCTGGGATAAGTTTCATACATTTACTACACAGGTCACGGTATGGCAGAGACCACATAGCTAAGATACCGCCTTAGATATTCTACCGATAGTTGATCCCACAGAAACCAACTTGCCGTTAGAATGGAACTAATTTTTAAGATAAGGTCAGCCACTCTACAATAGATCAATCACTCTTTTCCAAAATGTTTCATAGATTATTGAATTCTATACCTACGTTCCCTCTCACCGTTTCTGTTCCCCATTTGCTACCTATGTTCCTTATCATTTCTCTTATCATGTTCCACCTCTCATCGTTTCTCTTACCATTTATCAATTCTGTTCCCTCTCACCACTTCTGTTCCCACTTACCACTTCTGTTCACTGTCATCCCCAGCGTGTTCCTCGCATTATAACTTTCTTAGATATTTGTCAACATTAGTACTGAACATCGTAATGTTATACATTTGCATCTATAGCATCACGGGTGTGCCTCGTGCTGAAAAGGTAACAGGATAAAGCCTCATGATATATGCAAACATGGGTCAAGAATCTTACAAATTATTGCGAGTATGATATGTTTCTTTCGACGAACCTGGCAGCACCAGGGTAGCAGAGGTTCTCTCCTCACATTCTGGGCTTGAGGAAAAATATTTAGAAAATTAATGAAATCAAAGATTTTTCAAAAAATTTCCGAGAGAAAGTTGATTTTTTTCATTTGCGTTTAAAGCAATATAAAGAGGTTGAAACTTCACATACATTCCGTTTGTCTGAGTGAGGGATCCGTTATCCCAATTATCCCACTAATGTGGGTCCTCAGGAGCGTGTAAGACTTCGGGATTCCACTCCCTTACCCGTCATGTTCCTCGACATGACGCCATGTGGTACTCTGTCCCACTACCGTCATATTATATATAATCTTTAATATCATGTGAATTTTCTTTTAGTACCTTATCCTGTTCCGTTAATCGCAATGAGAGAACGAGTCAAGTGTCCGTAAATTGATCACTGATAACTCTCCCTCTGGTTCCTCAAGTCCCCACCATCAGAGACGTATTCCATCAGACGTCTCACTGTCGATGGTTATCTTCTTCAGCTCTTCTGATATCCCCGAGGCCTCCCGCGTCCGTGACTTAAGCGCCAGAATTCCCCTGTGGAGGAGGAGGAAGGGCCAAGGAGGGGTGGGCGGGAAGGAGCGGTGGAGGAAAGAGACGTTCCCCGTTATACTGAAGACCAGCAACGTCTCCTTTCCGTGCACTGACCAGCAGGCAAGCATCTCACAACCCACCACCCATCCCCCCCCCTCCCCCCCCCCCTTAAGGCAAACGATACCATAAAATGTCCTCAAAGTAACGATCGACGTTTACAGCTTGGCGCTCTCATAGTTACGGGTAATTCTGGCATTCTTACAACGGCGAGTGTCAGGCGCAAGACCGCCGAGGATCTGGGCAAAGGGGAACCCGGTCAGTCTCTGTCAGCTATTTGCCTTGGGTCCCAGGTCCCCCCAAGACGCGACTCGCGCCCCGCTCGGGGTCCATCGAGAAGAGGGTGACATTCCCAAAGATGCTGGTCTTAATGTTCCTGCTGATGCGAAGCAAATGGGAAAGTCATTTCGTCTCCTGGGCTGATGCGTAGCTACGGAGGTAGCGAAGCCGCTGCGCACGATGAAGATGAGGCAGTTAATTCTTTTTCCAATACGGATCTACGTCGTTGTTGAGGTTATAGATGGTGAGGTTAATGCCCTTACGGAGACACACGTATTAATTGTAGAGAACCAAGTCCTGTGACTCCACGTATACGAGACTACTGGCCATAGATCTGTCTCTTTTGTCCAGCTATCTACTACCTGCAAAGAGGCTTCTCACATCCTCATGGGCGTGGAAACCCCCAGACTGAGAGATGTTTGATCTAACCTTTAAAAAAAAATCTACACCACCTCCCGAAGTAGCAGAGAAGCTCTTTGGCGCGAGTTCTCCTCCTCCTCCTCCTCCTCCTCCTCTTCCTCCTCCGCCTCCTCTTCCTACTCCCGCTACACCTTTGGGCACTCCTCGGCCATCCGGTAGGAGGAGATCCTCCATTATTCATCATGAGGTCCGCCGGTACATTACAGGAGCGACATAAAAACCCAACTAGCTGGCGATGACGGAGGGGCAGGTCGTCAGGCATCGGATGCCGGGTAATTGAGGGTAATTCGCCGGTGGAATACCAGATGAAGCGTATCAGACGTCTGGAAGTTGATCAGCGCTGTGGGGGTGATTACTCCTGGCGAGAAATGCTTTGGGTCTCGACGGTTCGTTCACTCCAGTTCGAGCTAGTTGTGCTCCACTGTTTCGAGAGTAACTTGCGAAGGAAATTGCATGACATAAACTAAAACTTCAGTAGATATTCTTGCTCTCTTTTCGTGTAGTCTTTGTTAAACTTGAGGTCTGTCATGAGGTATGTTATGAGGTCTGTCATGAGGTCTGTCATGAGTTCTGTCATGAGGTCTTCACATGAGATCTGTTATTTGAGTCTCTGAACAAGTTTTCTCCATGCCCCTCGACCTTCATAGAGGATATTCTTCTCATCAAGACTAAGACTAAATTGTGTTACGTTTTTAAACTGTCCCTTCACCTGGGTCTTGGTCTGTGTGGAGTGGAGACATAACTCTCTAATGCTTACTGCTCAGTATCTGTATGATTCCGTAGGAGCTGCTTCGTATCAGTTCATTATGAAAATAGGAAAAGACTTCCTCTAATACAGTTAGAAATATACTATCCCTCAGTTAGGGTTAATTGACAGTGTTTAGGGATCAATTAACGATCGATTTTGATCAACTTCAAACATATATATACTGCAGTCAAATGCAGTTGAGGGTAATGATACTTGCAGAAGTCGGATAATTTTGAAGCTCAAATTAAGGTTCATGCACCGAGCACCTAATTAAGACAGGAATCAATTACTGTCACTAGTATTGCCTCTAGATTTATACTACTTTCGATGTCGTCAGTACTGCTTGGTGTAAGTTCTCCAGCCCGGCCACCTTTGCAGCCTGTGGAGCACTGACTGTCATCTCCCCTTTGGGATGTTATGGTACTTCAGTCGTTCGTAGAGACGACCACTCCTAGAACCTGTGCCTGAAATCTTTCGTGTCCTCTTAGTAATGACGGACTTTTCTGTCAGTGACGCTGGCAGAGTTGTGCTGAGAGTGGGAGAGCGCCAGTCGTAGATGAATTACGTTCCCTCGAAGTCAACCGTAGATGCGACGACTTGTTGGGAGAGTTATGAGTGTATCTCGTAGTGCAGTCGGTTTGAGTCAGGTGATGATGGCCGTGTTCCCACGACCTGGCGCTTTTGACACGGGTGAGCGGGGCCACCTCAAGGAGTCCCTCTACTGTATCTTCGAGGACCCATAGCTGGGTGGCGTGTCGGAGGGCGCCCCCGTCTGCAGGCGCGTTTGCCAGCGAGCAGGAGGTCCCTCCGTGACACGAGGGGTGGGGTCTCCCGTGGCTCCGCAGGTCGCTGGGGTGAGGGAGGAAGCGCGCCCCCTCCGCCTCCGTTGGAATGTTCCCATCGGGAGCCAGGCTCTCTCTCTCTCTCTCTCTCTCTCTCTCTCTCTCTCTCTCTCTCTCTCTCTCTCTCCCTCTCTCTCTCCGTACCAAGGGAACCTCCAGCGTGACTCAGATACGCCATTATCACCTGTAAGACCAGTGTTCGTAGGGGGAATA
>JAYMFT010134399.1:25000-27043 GCA_038088735.1 Panulirus argus
AACATGCACATTTGTTCTTGAACGGAGCCCAACTATGGTGTGTATACATGTCAGTAATACCGTTACGGATTTACGACAGGTTCTTTTTTATATATGAGACATTTCCAAAAGCCTCTCTCTCCTTCTAAAGGGACAATGGCGTGTTGGTTCAACTAAGACTCGTTTATGATGGCGTATGAAATTAGCAATATCTCCCTTGTGGATGATCTCTATTCTGCAAAACCAGCAAGACTCGTGACGATCACCGTCTGTTTCCACAGCAGGAGTGAGTGTGCCCTGCAAAAGTAGTGGAAATGAGCTCATACAGTGCAGTTAGGTCTCGCTGGTAATGGCCTCAGCCAAGTGTTTGGTTGCGGAGGTCAAAAGGGCGTAGACTCCCTGCACCTCCTATGCTATTTCATAAGCGAATTTTCTATTCAGACCCAGTCATTTTCATCTTTACGTATCGTCTTTGAACAGTTCCTAGTACTCATTAGAAGTATCCAGATCTTTTTAGATTTCCTAAGTGTGCGTTTATAAGCACGAATTACAACACCTAGAATTAACAATTCATTTCTACACTTACCCAAACACGATTTCTAGTTGGAAAATGATCCCCTAGGAAGAAGGACGCTGGGTGACAGTCGTGGGTGAAATACAGCGACTCAGCGATAGAATTCCCATGGTACAAAAATCTCAATAAGAGAAATTCTTGCACTAGAAGATATACAATGGTATTAATTCACTCAGTGAACTATCGTCTATTCACTTACGGTAGAACAACACCTGACAATATTTCACAGCCAGCTCGATGCAAGGGGGGCTGGAGGCCAGGACGGCTTGGGTAGCGACACGGCGCAAGAGGTTTCGAGGTCTCTCAAGCGTCCACTTGTAGGAGCCTCGGAGGACCGAGATATATTTCTCACCGTCATTGATTAGATGCAGGAGGTTTTCACGGGGAAGAGAATGTACCGTAATGATGTAGCGTGGACCACATATATAGATAGTTAGATAAGTACCATATATGTAGGTAGATGGATAAGTAGCTGTGCGTGTGAGTGAAATTACTGAATAGTATTTGCTCTGTACTGGGAGGGAGTTTTACACTCTTCGGGTCTCATCTCTTATGTGTTTACTTTTTGAGAGATAAGGGGAGAGTTTTTTTTTTCACTCGTGTTGTCCCGTCTCTTTACCTTGTATATAAATACCATGTCTTTGCTCCTATGTGTGTATACACTCACACACACACTCACACACACACACACAAACACACACACACACACAACACGCCAGCCTACACCATACGCCCAGACATCGACCAGGATCGAGGGAAGAAGAACACGTCTGAGTTGGGTGTTCAGGTCGACTGCCGCGCCCAAGACTGGAAACCATGCGAGCCCGACCCCGAGCGCGCCAGTGCTCGGTCATGGTCAGTAATGCTAACCGCTACATCATGGAGGCCCGCATGTGTGCGTGTGTGTGTGTGTGTGTGTGTGTGTGTAATGCATATAATGCAGCCTATTTGTTTCATCTCATGCAATCATAATTTTAATGAACTTGCATTTTCATCTCATTAAATATTACTGGTTTTATATCACGTTTGCAAGCATTCTTTATTGCCCATACCTGACTCACTAATTAGCTGAAGGATTCCCCCAGGCCCCAGCGTTGGTCACACGTTGCTTGAAATAACCCCCTGAACGTGTTGCAATAACTGGATCATAATTCAGCGAATTAATTTCTCCCAGTCTGTTGTCTGGCTGGTCTGTTATTCGGGATGTATAGGCCTATCATCTGGCCGGGTCGTTAAGGCCGTCACCGTCGAGTTATAACCACCACCCGAAAATCTCTCTAACACCTTCAGGTGTTAAAGATAATTCTAACACTAGGTTTTCTTTATGTTGCCCGAGACGGCACGGGCAACTGAATGCCCTAATTAAGTCTATATCATTAACGCTGTGTGTGTGTATGTGTGTGTGTGTTTGTGTGTGTGTATGATATATATATATATATATATATATATATATATATATATATATATATATATATATATACCCTAGCCTA
>JAYMFT010134400.1:0-12966 GCA_038088735.1 Panulirus argus
CCGTATGAGTGATGCAGTTATGGAGTTATGGTTCTGTCGTAGGACTACGTAAACTGTCTGCGAGACGGCAATCTAATCAAATCTAATCATCGAGGGTAGGCCTAATCACCTGCCCAAAACAGTACATTTCTATTTTAGGCAATCAGATTTCTTGGGAGATGCGACTTAAAAGCTTGTCTTCTGTCGACAGATGATGAGACACCATATGGTCACGTGGAAACCGGTATAGGGCGCCACATGGATATGTGGAGTCTGGTATGAGGCACCACATGGGCATATAGGGCTCAATTTGAGGCACCACATGAGTATTTGAGACATGGTATGAGGCAGCACATGGACATGTGGTGCCAGGTGTGAGGCAACACATGGGCATGTAAGGCTTGGTTTGAGGCATCATATGAGTATGTGAGGAGCGGTGTAAGGCACCACATATATGCATGTGGGGCCTGCTATGAATACAAAGAATACAAAGGCATTCAAACAGCAACAGAACACTGGGTTCCTTCGAATTTGTTTGTGACAGTGGAAGATATCAGAAACTCACAGGTTAGTTAGGTAAAAGTAGGCGAACAGGTAAAAATAGGCGAACAGATAACTCACATAGAAAAGCCTGCAAACTGCTTAAGTGACAGAAGAGGCGCAAATAATGTTAAGTCGTGGACATGAAGCGAAATATTTATCGAGTGTATTCTTCAGCGTATTTACAGTACTACGTTGAACCACTTTAACTGGTAAAACATTCCATATGTTAACAATCCAGTTGAAGAGAAAGTACTTCGCCTCATTCGAGGTACGTAAAACTTTGGCCCACGAGTTTGTATCCATTACAAGTAGAATCAGACGAATCAAGTGTTAATTAGTATTTAAACTGAGATTATCATTCTATATACTTGCATTAGATTCTCTCGTTATCTTCTCTTTTTTTTTTAAGCTTAATGGATTTAAGTCGTTTTGTTGGCTCTCATAGGATCTGTTTTTCAGGTGGCCAAACCTGAATGCAGCGTTCAAGATGGGGACGCACCAGCAAATTATCAAGCGTAAGGATGATTTCCCCCGACTTGAATTCAACGATCTTTTTCGCTCACCTTACTGCTCCTATACACACTGCTCACTTAGCTTCAGGTCACCAGAGATCATTATGCCCACGTCTTTTGCCTCATTCACCTTATGCAGGTCAACAGAATTCATACTGTAGCTTACCTTTCCGCTTTCACCACCGATATCCGAAGTTATCACATAATGCAACACGGGACTTCTGAAGTTACCAAATGATATGACGGAAAACTTCTGAAAATGAGACTTGATGCAACACGGAACTTCAATCAACGCATAATGCGACACGGAACTTTTGAAGTTACGTATCACTTTCTGAAACACAAACCCTACCACACGACACGTCCCACAGCAACACAGCCCTCACCAAGATATCACGTTCACAGGTAATACGAACACTAGGGTGACGATATCAGAACGGAGAGCAACACAAATCTACCAAGACATCGCATTCTAAAGCGAATCGCAACACGGTAATAGCAACACAAACCTTTCGAAAGCGAAACATGTCATTCCTGTGTGAAGCAAAAACGAACCGAAAAAATATAAGAGATAACTCTCACTAGGCAACACTTCACGCCACGCTACGCGAGACAATCTCTCGAAGATTGCAACACAGATATAAACGAAACAACTATAAATAGCAATACAGGTCTTGAATGAAACACCTCAGTTCTATATGAAGCCCAAACTCGAATGATGACGTCACCTTACAAAACAGGTAAAGACAATGTAGCGAAAGGTCCCTTCCAGGCGAGGATACACCTGCACTCACACCTACTGGCTTGATTGCATAGAATACATCTGCCTACGTACGTAAAGTAAACCTGCACTTACACCTGTTGGCTTGAGTGCACAAGAAACACCTGCACTCTCACACCTGCTCACTTGAGTGCGCAGGATACACCTGGGTTCAGTCCTGCGCGCTTGAGTACCAAGATACGCCTGCAGCACTCAGCCCTGCTCGCTTGAGTGCAAGTTGTCATCTTCAAAGACGCTGGGAGTTAACGGACCCGCCCGAGTGGACGCGACTCCCAAAGGTCAAAGGTTAATGTCTCTTTGTATGGAGAGAGTGGGAAAGTTTTCTGTTCAATATTTGCCTCCAGACCCAACGAGTAATATAGGGGCCAGAATAACAGTGTACCCCAGGACAACAAGCGGTAAGCACCATAGATAAAAAGTTTTCCCTAAGTCCATACTGTATTATCGCCATATCTTGCAAGTCCCCGATGTAACATACTGTATTATCACCACACTGCCAGCCTACTTGTAACAAACTGTATTATCACCAAACCTTGTCCGTCCACCTTGTAACATACTGTATTATCACCAATCCTTGCCAGGTCTTCTTGTAACAATATTGCGTCATTATCTTACCCTGCTAGGCCCCGGTGAACACCTTACATTAGTGTTTGTACACTAACATCTGTAATATTGTACATTGACTGCGGGACTCATCTATGAGACAACTAGGATGTTGGGGTCGGTAATTTCTCTGTATTTACAGTCAGTGCTTTCATTTTGGTTTCTTATATTTGGTAATTGTGAGTTGCATATCATACGGAGGACAGACAACGTTACTTAATGTCAATAAAGTCGAATCAAAATCAATATTTACTTCAGGAGCCTCCAGACACTACCAAAATTCAAATCAGCGTCTCGGGGATTCCAAGAATTAATTGAGAATCCGTGGTGGGAGGCGGGCTAATATTTATAGTAATTTTTACGCAATAATACATCTCTCTCTCTCTCTCAGTTATTTATTCGTCACAGTAGCGTCTCTATCTCTCTATATCTTTCGAGATAATGATGGTGGTAGTAAATCGGAATCCGCCCGCTTGTTCTAATCTGGTGTAATCTGTGTATCGCGTAGAGAGTCGAGAGTGTTTCATAAGACGACTGTACGCTGCCGTTGTCAGCTACTGTATTTTTTTTTCTTCTTTTTTCTTAATCTCACGTGTATTTCCACATACTAGGTCCTTCCTCAATACTTACTGTTCTTTTATGGCTGAACTTCTCATCAGAACGGTACGGTCCGTGAGCAGGACGGTACGGTCCTTAAGTTTGATATTACGATCTTTGAGTATGATGGTACGATCCTTGAGTAAGATGGTACGATCCTTGAATACGAAAATACGATCTTCAGTACGGCGGTGATATCCTTAGTCATGACGGTACCACTCCTGGGTACGATGGCTTCAGTCCAGGTCAAACGTCCGGTCTACATGTTTGGCATGTCTACTTTAAAACTCAGACAGTCTTAGAAACTGTTAAGATTGGGTGGCTTGCTGTACCATACACAGTCGAGAAACGACATACTGCATTGTCATGGTCGTTCTGTATCGCGTGTTGTACCCGCAGTACTGTACCGCTGGCTCCAAGCCTCAAGGTACTGGACCAGTAACGTCATCCCCTGGATCGTGACCCACTACTTTAAGGACTAAGGAACATCTAGTTAGTTGCTACAATACATTCGTTCAGTAAACTGGATGCAGAAGGCAGCAAATGGCGGGGTGTGTAAAGAGCAGCTGGTGGCAGGGTGGGTGAAAGGGTAGCTGGTGGCAGGGTGGGCGGTGGGCAGTTGGTGGGATGGTGGGTGGAGGACAGGTGGTTGATCTTGTGTTGCATCATGAGCCACTTATCATATCGTGGTTCAGGAGCAGCGGGACGACGTGATGACTGGTCGTGCTGGGGTCCTGGGACGACCCACTTCATCACCTACGGCAGGTGTTGGCGTCGAGATAAGTTGCTCCTTGTTAACTGGATCGCCTCTCCTTTTCTTTCACTCGCCACCTTCTCTGAACGCGTTTCTTCTTTCATTACGATATTTTTCTGCTGTCCTGACATTCAAATTGCTTGTTGATTTGTTTCTTTGTTTCACCCTCATAAAATGATCCAATATTCTTTCACGCATCTGTATTTTAAAAAGTCGAACCTGTCTGTCTCTCAGCCCGCACACACACGCCAAGAAAATTGCCACACGCACGACAGTTAACTCCATAGACGCACCGAGGAAGCTGTACGACGCAAAGCAACAAACACCCATATATAGTTGCCAACTGGGGAGGTATGTTTAAGAAAAATACTTCATTGTTGAGTAGGAAGGGTAATCCGATAACATGGGAGGTATGAAGCAGGAAAATGGCGGGAGTGAATTACTTAGAACCACTGAACAGTACCATTCCGCCGTTTAGGATGTGGTGACTAGGGAGGGAGAGAGTGGTGGAAGTGAGGGAGGAAATAGTAGCCAGGGAGGGAGGGAAGGAGTGTGAGGTGAGACGAGGGCCGGAGGTCTGCCGTGGTACAACGGAACCTTTGTGATTGTGAAACAGACATGATAAAGCGACAGAGAACAAGATTACACTCGTACGCGCAGCGAGACTTGGAATCTAAACTGCCATTCATAGTCAGCGTCAAGAAAACTGGCCCGCGTCTGGCAGGAGGCGACCACGAGGACAATTTACCAAGTCAAGTAGGGCTGTGAGCGACGTCCTGATGACGCTCCTAATGACCTATCACACAACACGTGGGTTCAGGAGAAACATTTTTCTTTTGTCTTGAGGACATTTGTGAGTTTTGAGCTAGTTTCTTTGCCGGTGCAGTTTAGACAGGAAAGTGGGAGTTGGTGTGTGTGTGTGTGTGTGTGTGTGTGTGCAGGAGGCCGTTAGGAAGGTAGGGGTTGGGGTGCAGCTCCTCCCTATATGATTAATTTACACTCACTGATGCCTTGATGTGGAGTCGTGGGTGGATGTTAATTTCGTCCTTGCTAATGACTGAGAGCAGCCCCTGTCGCTAAGGTCTGTCACGTGGTGGGTTCAGAGGACGTTTAGCAACTTCTCTCCCCTCGTGGTGGGGGTCCAGAAGATACGTATGAATGGTTCAGGAACCCTAACGATACGGTCGGGGATCGTTATGCCAATGGATATTCAGATGGAGACAGTGAGAAACGAAGGGAGACTTATCTTACTTTTTCCTCAAGGGTTAATCATGCTATCTTGTCGTTATTATAGGAACTTGCTATGCTATCCTAAAGGAAGTAGTCATGCCAGACTGCACCGGAGGGGCACTCATGCTGCACCGTCCTGGGAGAAATAGTCACGGTACAAACTACAATCTCCACGCCACCCTCACCACCCCTTCTTCCTTGACTCTAACCTGGTCCTCCCGTCAGCCTCCCTCCACACACACACACACACACACACACACACAAACACACCACTACCACCACCACCACCACCAGCCCCTTCTCCTCCTAACCCCTCCCTCCCACGTCCCTCCCTCGGCCAACATTCTAAAAACTAATAAACTCGCATCACCCTTGGCTAGAGTCACTAGGGAGTTTACTCTCGCCCCTAGCTCATAACCTGACTATACACTGTGTGTGTGTGTGTGTGTGTGTGTGTAGGAGGATGGGTGCTCGGGTGGAAAGCTCCCTATCCGTATGGGTAAATGGGTCGTGAAACACGTCAATGGGGACAACATATAAGTTGCCTGGATAATGTAAAATCGTGAATATCCATTTTGAAATTCGTACAAGGGCAAAAATGGAGTTAGTACCAACACCTGGTAACTAATATGAGCAAAGAAATTACCTGAGGTGAGGCGTAACATTAGGATTTTCACTCTTAGTTTAACGTTTCGAGCAGGACGGTATGATCTTCGAGGACCAAGGTACGATCCTTGAGCAGGACGGTATGATCCTTGAGTACTAGAACTACAGTATGATCGATGAACACGACGAAACGACCCTCGGGTATGCTGGTCTGGTCTTTAAAGCACCTGACATTTATAGGTTCTGGTCAAAGATCACGCCATCGTGCTCACGGATCGTACGCACTGTCTTGCACAAGAGGTACAGCACTACACCAGAGAATGACTTATTACAAAGAAGAAAAGATCTAGGGGCGAGGGGCGGACTGTGCCGGGTTGAGACCCGATGAATCTTTAAGAACAACATCGGAAAAAACAGAAATCAATCTCCACCTTCATTCGTTGGTCGACATCTTGATACCTCATCACCGTCTGAGTTCTGAGCTTAAAGTATTGTTATACGAAATAAGAATTCTGACGACTGTCATAAAAAATGGGAAACTAATGGCTTGAAGTAGACTCCAGTCGCAACGAGAAAATTATTTATGATAGAACTCAAACAGAATTAAAGACGACTTGGCGGGTGACGAGTACTTACACGTACAGCACAACAGTATTAACAGTATCAACAGTATTAACTGTTAATACCAACTGTGTTAAAGAAGAGGCTCCACCAACGAGACGTCTCAGCCCTCCCACACACTGGCAAAATCATCCCTTGCGATAACCATCGGTAAACATTAAGTTTGTACGGACTTGGTGTCACCTCTGCAGAGCAGGAACGCAAAATAAATATCCCAGCTTGCTCCAGGTGTCTATCTGTCAAGCAGCCCCAGAGGGAAAGGTGGGAGAGTTGGCTAGGTTGTGACATGCGTGCAGTCGTCCAGGACTCGAACACACACGCCTGTGGGATCTACTCACGTTGTTGTGTGTTATGACTAGTTCCAGCTGTTCTGCTTCTGAACTTTGGTTCAACAGTGAGCTGCAAATAAGAGTCTACCATCCATAAAAACGATCTGGCGTTTGGTGGTAGATTGTTGATCACATGCATCCACTCTGTTGATAGAGAGGTGGCGAATGAGAGCCAATGAGCGAATAAAACCCCCGTAGATATGCTACGGCGACTCACAGGTAATGATTACGGCACCTATACAACGCCTCCAGCTTCTGGGAAACAAACTTTTTTATGTTAATTATACGGGGTTTCCACGATAGAGTGGAGGATATGGTCAAGCCCAAAATGATAATGTTAATACAGGCCTGAACTGTGGTGTTTTGAAATTTGATAGAGGAAAACGAAGATATTTAGATAGAGATATAAGGAGACATTGAGTTTTAGCACTATCAAGTGCAAACAAGGGTACTGTATCCGTATTATGGGACGTTGCGCAAGTCCAACTGAGGGAGAAAAAATGAGCTCAGTACGAGAAAAAGAACGAGCATTTGTAGGAGGAGAGGAGGGAAAAAGATCTGAAGTATTTAAAGGGGAAATGTTCAGCATAAGAGTGAAGTAGAAGGGTTAGAAAAGTCAAAGTCGAAGGGATATAAAATAGAGGAGACAAAAGAGATAATGAGAGACGAAAGAAAGTAGGCAGACAATACTTAGAAAATAATGACGATAACTGGGAAAGCAGAAGTGAAAGGGTACTGCCTAGTGAAGGAAAAGGTCGCCTGCTCCTGTTATCTTTCGCTGCCAGGAGCTCGAAAACAAGGGTGCATTTACGGCTCATCCCACATGCAAGGTCTGCGGCAGTAGCAGCAAAAACGTGTGGCACCTGATCCCAGTATTCTGGACGCAGCAGCAACGCTCGCAGCACCTGAACTAGCAACAGACCAGGGCCCCCACGCTGGCTCCCAGAAGACCAAGGGCCTCACAGGCTGGCTTCCAGCAGCAGACCAGGGCCCTTAGGTTGACTCCCAGCAACAGATCAGGGACCCCATGTTGGCTCAGTCACTGGACCGAGGGTATCAGTGAGTGAGGAGCACCTCTATCTCATCCTCAGCGTCACCCTAAGTCGGGGTAACACTGGGGTAACACATCCTACACCCATGGTCCCTCCTTTACCCCCTTCCTTGGCCTTGTGGTACCCTTTCAGCACGTGGAGCTTCTCAAAGTAGAACAGGACCTTGGAGGGGCATGTCTGTTCTTGTGGTACCCCTCCAGCACTAGGAGCTTCTCAAGGTAGAAGACCTTGGGAAACGAACAGCAGACTATATACCTGACACATTTCGTGACACGAAAAACAAGACAGTAGGACAGTAGGGATGACGGTATAGGGGGACCATCAGGCACGACGGGTCTATCTAATTGGTTACTGAGTTCACAGGTTGGCCTTCCCAGAATGCCAAGCTCCTCCCCATTCTTAGCAATGTTTCTCCTCTCCTTCCTTCCCCATTATCAAACGGCGATCCTTCCTACAGAATTCAATATAGTCAGCTGGAGAGGAAATTAATGGTCTTGACATCAACAACGTGAGACAAAATATGTTGTCAGAGGTCAAAGGTTACTCAGGTCAGGAGGCTTTAGGGCCAATCCCCCATGTTAAGACCTTATCACACCATACTACGCTCACCCAAAACTGTAATGATAAATCGTATTCCACTCGTGTATAACTTTGGTTAAGTAAGAAGGGCATAAGGAACCATGGGGGTATATAGACTACTGGTCACATGGTAAGGTTTACCTGCAGCTTCGCCAATGCCAGAGATGATCTACTGGCGTCAGAGGAGATTTGAGTAACGGATCCACCTCTCTATCTGTCACTTATATAAGAGTGCCACCATATTCCTGGATTTCCTAGGAAGTGCCACCGTACACCAGGACATCTGGCGTAGTGCCACCACACATCTTGGTGTCCAACAAGTTCCTTGTTGTTCCACAAGTCTTTGGTGTCCTACAAGTCCCTGGTGTTCCTCAAGTTTCTGGTGTACCACAAGTCCTTGGCTTCAGCTCCACCGCAGAAAGTGAAAGATATTTCCAACATCTCATCTCTTTGTCTTTATTGTGCCCAGTCAGCGTGTAGGGTCACCCGGATATTCCCAGACTCTTCATGTCAAACTTAGTTCCTTTATCAAAGACTTCTTGGGAAGATTAGGATTTAATTAGTTAGGAAAAAAAAGTCTTGCAAAAAAACTTCGGTTTATCTTACATCATTACACTGTGGTCAGTACTGTGACCAGGTGTTTTCCTGCTCAGTGTAACAGTGTAAGATCCTTCACAGTCGAATTCATTTTAAGCAGGTGTCAAAGAATGCAAAAATGCTCCCCATGACGTCTATAGCCGACGCGTCGCTCACCGTCTCATCTCAATCAGTTCTCAATCACAACGCGTCACCAGTTGATACCTTGAGCACGACGGTACAACCCTTTGGTATCTGATGGTCCGGGTCCTTTGACTTACTAACCCTTAGGTACTAGCGCAAAGGTCATGCCTTCATACCCAAGGGTTGTAACATCATGACCAAGGAAGTGAACCATTTAAGGACTATGACCTACCATATTCACATCAGAGAGATCTATATACACAATGGACTGAATGCAGGGAACATATAGTCTGTTTTCCTAGTCAAATTGGCCAAGGACAGTCCATGGACAAGGACCAGACACCTGAGTTTCTCAGGACAAGTCTAGGGACAAAGGACCAGACACACCTGGTGTCTCAGGACCTGCTGGTGACCTGTGGCGTCGCCCGACCCGGAAAAAAATTGTGACAGGTTTTGAAGTAATGGCCCGTGTGAGCGCAGATCTCCCCCATTATGTAAACCTGGGTTATCCCGGCGGGACGGTATTAATGGTTATATCGCCGCCTCCTCCTCGTGGCGGTATCAGCAACCTGGGTCAGATAAGCCTGAGAGTGTGGCGGAGGCGATTAATGATAGGTACGTGGCTCCTGCCTCCTTACCTTGCTGCTGCCCGCACCACCCACCCTGCCACCCCTCTCCCCGCCCACTCTGCCACCTGTGCACATACCATCCACCCTTCCACCTCTCTCCTCGCCCACTTTGCCACCTGTGTCCATACCACCCACTCTGCCACCCAATGTACATACCGCCCACTCTGCTGCATGTGTCCCCGTCTCCTCCCACAATGCTAGTTACGAGATCATAAAACGGATGTGACAGACGACGAGCTGTGTCACAAGATGACATTACTGGCCAAACGGACGGAAAAACTGTGATGTCATAGTTTGACGGCACGGATGTAAGATGTGATAACCCATGATTTATAATGTAGAGGGTACCACGAGACGAGGCGAGAGCAGGAAGACTTGTCCAGAAGTCAAAAACAGAAGCGGACACAAAGAACAACCTTGCGGTGCCCGAGCTGTGATAACTTTAAAGCGAGTGGAGGGGGGCAGCAATGAAATTCCCGAGCCAGCAGATAAGCAGGACGCGTCAGGGATATTTTTTCTGGCGAATGTGAAGTAAGAGGGACTTTCCAAAGATCTTCAGATAACGAAGATAAAGATATCTAGAGACAAGACGCTGGATGATGCCCAACTGGTGTTGCACTTGAGTGATGTCCGCTGTTGTCTTAACCAGATAGCATTTATTTCTTTTTTGACAGTAGCCAAAGTGGCATGGGTAATTGTATGCCTCATTCGTGGCCATATCAGATTCACTCAGTATTTCTTATGGTTACTTCCATCTCTTGTGAGAGACCGAAAATCACCTCTCCTAAGTTTATCTCGTTTTAAAAGATTGCAACAACGAAGAAATAAAATTGTACTGTAATAGTTCAGGCACCTCATTCCATCTTCAGGAGAGAAGTTGTCAGCTTCTGATCCCCTGCGATGTCTGGAGGTGTCTCCACCACGGTGGTTGGATAGCGAGTGAAGCGGAGGGCGAGTCTTTTGTTGTGGGAGGCGGATGAAAAAATAGCGAGCCCGGGAAACGGGATCCTCTTGTTGGCTCAGAGGTGTGTACCACTGGCTGGGAGCTAAGGGCTGGCTGTAAATGTTGAGTGTAATGCACGATTCACGTGCCTGTTGAGGGCAGCTGGGAAACGTCTCGTATGAAGAGGGTTTTCCAAGACCATCGGCTTAGGTGTTTCGTGTTGGTTGGTTAGATTCTCTAGCCTTTTTTTTTTTTTTTAGATTCCTTGAATACTGCTGGTCTAGCATGTGTTGCTTAGAAAACACTTTCACCTAAGTGCACTGTTAGTCTCCTAGATAATGTGGGGGTAGAGGTGACACCAGTGAATAATCTATGTTGTGAAAACCCAGCCTTCATTAAGACATGAAACTCTGTAGATAACATTGGTTCTCTTGAGTGGGCTGGGGTTCTGGGTCATGTTGTTTTTCATAATCAGGCTGTTGAGCTTGGTGATCTTATAAGGGACGATCCTCTTTATCTTGCACTCACTCCTGAAGTATGTGGCAGACTCACTGATGACCGGACGAAGTAACCCGCTCATCGCCTTTGTAGACACGAGAAATTTGGTTTCGGAGGAATAGTTTTGATCGTGATGCCATAATGGGTGTTGGAACTAGACCTGTTAGAGGCTCTCTTCTCTCGATGTCGAAAACCTCTTCATTAATGTCCCGGTGAAAACTACAGTCAATATCATCCTCGACACTGAGTACAGTCACCCGAAACTTCAAGCAGTAGAACTTCCAAGATCCACCCTTATGGGGATGTTCTGTGCTTTTTTTTTTTTTCACCGGTGAAGCCCCTCTACAGACATCCTCCTCTACTGCCCTATGAAGGGAGCGCCAATGGGATCTCTCTGATGACTTCTCTTTGAAAACCCCTACATATATCATATATAGATGTTGGGAATCTAGAACATCTATAGAAGACCAAGGAGAAAAGAACTCGATACTCAAGTTCACATATGAACTTGATAACAGCATCCTCGTACCCGATGTTCACATGAACGATGAAGACGGCACCGTTTCCACCTCAGAGTACAGGAAACTCACTGACATTTAAGTTAGAACACTTGAAGCTGGGAAGCCACCCACCAGGAAATTCCAAGGCTGCGACAGACTGGTCAACAATGTACACACCAACAAAGACGTAGATGCTGAGCTAAAAAAGTACTTTGGCACAGCCCTGAGCAACACCAGCACTCATCATGACACTGCAGTTGAACCATAATCTCGCATTCAAATGTCTCCTGCCTACAAAACTGATGAGCGGATTTTTCGTGAGATTATTAGTGAGAACGTGATGTGGCAACAGTGATGACAAATTGAAACTGATCATCCGTTATAAGAACATCAAGATCAGCAACCTGATTACGAAACACAAAATGACCCAGGACCCCAGTCGACTCAAGGGAACCAATGTGATCTTCAAATATTCATGCCTCGATGAGGGTAATAGGCTTCACAACATGCTTCATGGACCGGTACATCCTAGGTCAACATTTCCCGCCATTTTTCCGATGAAATCGCTCCATTTCAGAATCAGGCGAGCACAGTACTCATCTATGATTGTTGTTTAAGGAGGCTTATAGTCAACCAGCAAAATGTAAGGCAACCTAGAATCCCAGAAAATCGAGGTCATGATCTTGCCGGCCCGGGAGTGCGTGCTGGACTTCCAGGGAGCTGGATAAGTCCGGTGTTCCCATGGCCTGGATTCCAGCCTGGACTCGAGATCTGAGTCATGGATCCAGGTCTCATCATCTGTGTCCAGACAAAAAGTAAACGCTGGTCGGATTGGCTTCAGATACAGTTGAAGCAACTCACGACTTGAATTAACTTCCTCGTGTCGATCCTAAGCACCGATCCGCTATACTAAAGACCATGCTGACTTGGATGTCATTCTACTGACTCTAAAGACCCTGGCCCATCTTGTTAGTGTGGCATATGAAGAAGCATCATCACCAAACACCACCAACAAACGTTGGCAGATGTCCCTCACAAAGACAGCCTCTTTGAATAAGAACTACATGACGCTCCGATGCTCACGTTTATAAATACACGCTATTTTCTTAGATACGCGTTCAGGTGGTGGGTTATGTTGCGTGTCTGCAGAACTTATATTGTGCCGCCTAGGGCCGCAAGCTTCCATAAAGCTGTGTAATATTATAATATCTTTGATTCCATCGCTTTATCTATGTTGCGGATTTCGGTGTAAACACTAGTTTGGAGCGTGATGTGATCTTATCGTAAGGTATGTGTGTGTGTGTGTTCGTGTGTGTGAGGGGCAGCTTCTAGTTTGGGGATCTCCTTTACATTCTCAAGTCCAAGGGCAATCTAATCTCTCTTATCACTGGTCGCTATATTTCTTCCATTATCAAAAGCACTACATCATATATATATATATATATATATATATATATATATATATATATATATATATATATATAAAATAC
>JAYMFT010134411.1:0-12966 GCA_038088735.1 Panulirus argus
GCAGGGAATACGTGGGAAGTATTCTTTCTCCCCTATCCCCTGGGATAATATATATATATATATATATATATATCTTTAATGTTTGCCGAGACAGCACAGGCAGGTACCCATTTTCTTGACCAACCCCTAGGGATGGATGAAAAGGTGGGTTGACTGTGGACTAGCTACCGGAACCAGGATTAACCTATGTGCTCAACCCTGGGCGGCCAGTGAATGCAACACAGTCAGGAACACTAATCCTTACATCCTCTGTCACAATGGAGGGGAAGCATGTGTACATACATAGTTCCAACCAGTACCTATTGTGTGTTCCCAGCCTGTACCTAAGGGGCAGGCATGTGATATTCCTACTCTGCGGGCAATCACTCCTTGCACTGTTCCTTTTTCCATTTCATATGACTCCAGCACTGCCCACAGAGCACCAGCAGCACTAATACTGAAACTTGTGACATTACCACATATCAATTCCCAGCTGGTTCCTTCTGGGAAATGAGGATGGACATTTGTTCGACGATAGAGAGATCCTCCCCGGTCTAGCCCCCAGACTGATCCAGCGCCAGCACCAACCTCTATAAGTGGCTGCCCTGGAGAATCAATGCTGACCCATTGTGTACCCTGTAAAATGAAAATCTTGAAAAAAGAAGCAGATGATATCCTTATTTATGAACCCCATAAGTCCTCAGTAAAATAAGTCTGTCTAGGTCAGTTATAAATGGTCACTTACTGAAACTGAACACATGTTGAGTTCAATTACTGGCATCCTGAATTCCCTAAAAACATGTCTAACTTATATAAGAAGGATATAACCCTTCCTTCTATCATGTCGTTCATATCAAATATCTTTCTATTGTACCCTTTTGTCTACAAGCTATATGTAATACCCACTACATTTCATAGCTGTTCATGCATAATCACCTCTGATTACCAGATCTATTTCTAAACAAAGATTCCTCCATAATATATTAAGCCTCTCTTCCACCATATTGTCTTCCAAATCATAAAATATAATTACACTAACTAACCTGTGGAGTTTTCTTGGTAACACCTAGTCTCAGGTGTGCTCGGCCATCTTGACTAACAGCCCACACACTGCAACTGTCCACACCAGCACACACACTACACATGGGACACTCTACAGGGACCAGGGTCCATTTTTCTCCTTCATATTTGGTGGCAGTAACACCAAGGCGGATCACAACTTCACCCGTGACACTCACTCCCCATACTGGTACTGTGCCATCCTCAGCATACTCAGGCTGAAATTTAGACACAATCAACTTTAATGATGATATCTATCAAATGCTTGCCATAAATGATGGTGGTCACTGAAAAACATTCTCCAAGAGCTTCAATTACTGTCCTTTTCTAAGCACAAGTATATTGTTAGGGTGGAAGTCTACCTTAGGTAACTGAGTGTTCCTATCCCTTTGCTAGTCTATGTAGTTGGGCAGAGGAACTCATGTTAGGCAAAATTAATTCCCCAAAAAGTGCTTGTGGTCTCATACATCATCAGCATGCCTGCAAACACTTATGGCAAGATAAGTGGATTTTTATAGCCTAAAGAAAGTAAAGTGAAGAGTATACGATGAATATAAGATGATGTATGGGGTAAATATTTTGGGGATAGGTAACTCAGATATATTTTTGTATGCAAGACAAAATCAAAGAGCAGTATGACATTTGATAAAGAAAGTGAGTGGTGTACAACCAGACTTGTGAGATGGCATAGATGGCTCAGCAAAAGGAGGGTGAGAGAATCTGATTGAAATACATGTGGTGTGTAAAGATGGTTCATTAAAAATAAGTAAGCTCTAAGTTACTGAATGCAAGTATGACAACTCTAACAACTGGAACAATTTCAAATGAACCATGTATTGATGGAAAAGAGGAGGTTAAAGATAATTTCTACAGAACTTGAAAGAAAAAACACAGTTGAGAAAGTGGAGTCAAGAGAGAAGCTCTTTGTAATACAGTATGTGACATAACTAGTCCAGAGAAAGAAAGGAGTAGAAAATCAGAGGCTCACATGAGCCCGTGTTGCTCAGCTTATTTCAAATTTGCCATATCTTCCACCACTTTCCACTTCCTTGTTGATCAATTTTGTTTTCACATCCTCTAGCATTACTGTTTTCTTCCTCCCTTAAAACTCATTATACACTCATGTACCTGCTTTCTAATTTCTTTCATCTCTGCCCAACCTACAAGTGTTTCTTTCCTTACAGGAGCATACACATTTGTCTTTCCCATTCTTGCAGTCCATTTAGAAAATTCTAGACTTTAGACTTCCATACTTTAAATTACCATCTCAGTCTCTCAAAGTCTGTAAAAGGGGTATACTATTCCTTTCAGAGCCTTCTTCCAAACTTGACAATATGAATCGCCCTTCCAATTCCCCCTACTCCTTATCCTATTGTCATTTCCCCTCTTCACTCACTCATTTACTTAACAAATATTTCTCCTTCTTCAAGCTCATTTAAACTCCCATCCTTAAAGTTTCTCCTCCCTTTTTCTCTCACACCATTACACAAAGGGCTTCTAACTGCATGACTTTATTTTTCTCTATTCCTGCTCTGAAGACCTTCAAGCCACTGAATTACCTTTCGTCCTCAACCATGAAAGGCTACTGGATGGGTCAAAATGTCATTACCTATTTGTACTGTATGGGGAGGGAGTTTTACATTCATGGAGCCCCATCTCTTGAATACAATGTATGCTGTATCCCAGGGAACACCAAAGTCAGTTTTTCTAACTGATATGGCACTCAAAAGTTTAAGAACCTTAAGCAAAAATACACTTGTTCCACTTAAAAAGAATAAAGTACGAAAAAAAAAAAAAAAAAAAAAAAAAAAAAAATCAAAACTTGACAGACAGACAGAAATAAGGAAAAACTACAGGTGTGAAACTAACTAATCACAAAATAAAAAGAAGAAACTACTCAGGATTCCTAGTTATCATTCACTCTGTTGGTTCCACCTTGAGAATATGCACTACTGCAGTGAGGTTGGACTCAGCTACCAATCTTGCGACAGGTAACTCTTCTACTGTGCTCTTTTGCTTACTTTACCTAATATATACAGTTTCTCCGTACCAACCTTGTATGTGACCCCATATAAAATATTTTGGTGCTTAATTTTCTGCTGACATGCAGGAAAAAAATCATAGCTGACTGCTGACAAAAGACAGTGGAGAAAACTTCAATGTTCAACTAAAGTTAAAAAGGAAAACTTACAGAAACAGAAACATGGACCAGCGCCACCTTCTCCATCTGTCGCCAAGGTCCTGATGTTGAAATACGGCACTTTCTTAACCAGCGCCGACGACGCACCAGGTCTGTCACGTAACGATGACCATGGTAACTGAGAGGAAAGTCAGTGGCATACTGCCATCCCTCACGGTCTACACCTCCAGGGGTGTGATAATCTACACACCACTCACTCATCTGTTATGAGAAATGCCAAATTCTTTGTGTTATATATCTAAATTATGTACACCCTCCTTATGCTCAAATTGGTATGAGGAGAATCCTCCTAAAATTTTTCAATTACAGTACTTGTGAACTCGACACTTTCAGGTTTCTGAGACCCAAGAGCAATGCTTAAACATTTGCTACAAAGATTCTGCATGCTCATTTGGGTTATCTCATTTGTGCACCTTCCAAATGTTTGCACTATTACTACACTGCTGTTAAATATGGTAAAATGCCTTGGCTGTGTAATGGTTATTATCAATAACTTCTAATCCACTGGCTTAGGTTCCAATCCTAGCCCAGGCAGAAAACACAGACTAATCAACTGCTTGTCCTTTGTGTGGTTTAAAGATAATCAAGAACCATCTTTACCTGGGGTAATGCACCAGAGTTGTGAAAGGTCTAACCAGCTTTGCATGAGATTTCCTAAGATGACAGGAAAGACATTGACCCGATTAACCAGTTAAATAAGCTTACCATATGATGCAACCTGATGAAATCTATCAATTTTCCAATCATAAAAGGGTGAAAATACAGATACTTACCAAACATTCTAGCAGCTAACCATTATCATTTACTTAAGACTTTGTCCACAGTGAACTCATTTAAAGAGAGGTCAGTATAGTTTTATGTTCCAATACAAAATACCCAAAGAAGGAAAAATAGCACAATCCCATACACAGCATATGTAATGAATGGACAATGGAAAGTGACTGCATAATGAAACTAGAAAGAAGGGTTCTGGAAAAAAAATAAATACTAATTACAAAATAGAGAGCATAAATGTTCAAGGAAGAAAGGGAATTCATCAAGAATCTGTTAATAAATCAAAAGGCACAATGACAACGACTTAAGATAGAATTTCAGCAAGGGAAGTACAAACATGGCATTATGAATATTTGACATATTAGCTGCTGAAAGTGAGACCTGAAAATCAAATTGCTTCCATGATTACAAAGTCATGATGTGTACATTCCTATTAATGTGTTCTAGGCTGTAATGAAAGAGGTTTTCCAAATCATCATAGACCACTTACCCACGACCAATGCCGAGATGGCAGCTTGGTAGTTTCCTTTGTACGGTGATGACGGCCTGTCTGATCACTCCATGTGTGGCGGTCAGTGGGAAGTCCTCTGTGAGTGAAACCAGTCACAGGGTTCCAACGCTGATTTTCCCACACATACATGTGACGGACGTCATTCATAATTTGCACTCCTGTATCATTACTACTTCCTGCAGGCAAACTTAATTTGTCAACAGCAAATACTGACAAAGGTGTTTCCTAATGCTGAATTCCTATACAGTTACTATATCATCTCACTCACCCATTTCTAGATACCATAGGGGATACTCTCTCTGTTATGAGTGGATAATCAATTCCAGTAGAGTTTCAAATTCCATTAGAAAGGGTGCTTACTACAAATCTCCGCAACTTTTAAATAAAAAAATATGCAGGGGCATTTATGAAATCATATTTTCTTCCCTGTTATGCTGAAACAGTCCTTCCCATTGGCCATCACATAAACCAGCAATCAATCATTATAAGACCATCAGCTCTTGCTAAGAAGGGAGGGAATAAAAGGAGAATGAAAATGGAAATTACAATCCACCCTAATTTAAAAAATGTCTTCCCACTCATCAAAGCAAGTCTCTCCAAACAGCGTTAAAAAATTTCTAACAATGCTTGTTTATGGTAAAAAATCAGGGAGGAAAGATGTAAACTACTCATCCAAATACCTGGGAAAAAAGCAACACAAACTGATGTAAAGTAGCAGAGTGTGTGGGGATAAAGATGTGAGGTTACAATCCACTGAGAATAACTTGGTCTTAAAAAATGAGGTGTGTGCCAGCAACAACTCAAGCAATTAATATTTTGGTAAACTTAATATACTTCATCTAAAACCTTAACTTCACCAAGGAAGTGTGATTATTTACATTTCATTAAACAGCTGTGCTATTTATCAATTCAAGATCAAAATAATTCTTTTATCAATCTTTCATTTTGCTCTAAAATGTTAACTATGGGTACAGGTACATGTACAATTTTTCAAGTATATAACATAACTTTCCTTAATGTGTGGGTCATCTAACAAAATAGTGTTCATGGTCAGGTTTGTATTACATAGCACAGTGAGGAAAAGAATTTCTTTTCGTCATCAGATAAGAAAGTGTAAGAACTGTATCACCTGTTCACATTCAATTCAGAACCATTTTCCATAAATATTTGATACTTTTTATTATCTAAATATCTTAAAGAGTCCTAGCATCAGTTCTATTGCCACTACTATGTAAATGCTACACAAACTTAGCTGTTATAATCAGCAATCTGCATTTTCATACATACTTGCTTTCCTCCCTTCAGTGAAGCATATCAATTACAAATGAACTGAGCCCTCAGGGAAAATATCCTCATTTTGTTCCTGTTTCCTTACCTTTAAAAAGTGGGCATATAGAAGGGGATGGTTTCCAGCCCCATACTCTCATCCTTCTCATCACATACTACACTATACTGCAGGCATATGAGTGGTATTTGTTTCTCCCCTTTTCTCAAAATATTCATAAAATATCTGCATCTCTGAACCTGCCATTCAACAATTGGCTGACTGGAATCTGAGTAAGTCAAGCTTAGTCTAAGACAAATTATGGTAACCATGACCATCAATCTATTTTGATTTACACAGAAAATGTGCAGCTTTAATAATTATACTCGATCGCTGTTTCCCAAGTCAGCAAGGTAGAGCCCGAAAACAGACGAAGATAGACCTATCCACTCATATACACACAAACATGCACATATATGCATAATACACAGATATATATATACCAACATATACATATATAGATACATACACATGCATATACACATGTATATATTCATACTTGCTTGCCTCCATCCGTTCCTGATGCCACCCCATCCCACAGGAAATAGCATTGCCACACCCAGCATCAGCGAGGTAGCACCAGGAAACAAATGAAAAAGGCCACATTCGCTCACACTCAGTCTCAAGCTATCATGTATAATGCACTAAAACTACAGCTTCCTATCCACATCCCAGCCAGCTAAAACCAGATGACTGAGCATGTTTTCAAACTGTATTTCTAACATGAATATACGCCAAAAGCAAAACACCTTTTGCACTTATATCATGGATGATGGGGCTGACTAACAAGTGTGGGGAGGATACTGAAGAATTTTTTTTCTTCTTTGATACTGCATACTGCTTCAGGAGCTCACAAAATTGACAAAGCTTGGGCTGACTACAAAACTTATTAATCTTAACACTTAGCAAATGAAGAAGCTTGGGTACTTCAAAGAAAATGAGAAGCCTGTGAAGCTTGTGATATTTTTGTTAAGTTAACAAAGCTTAGATATTCGCAACTAGCTGAAGGTAAAGGCAACTTCTTTTGTTTATCTTACAATTTTCCTTAAGTGCTTAAACAAAAGGAACATGATTTCTAAATCACAAAAGTATCAAGACAAATATGACAAGAATTTCCATTCCTCATTCTGCTGAAGAAAGTCAACTAAAAACTTTCTTTTGACCAAGAGTTAGAAGTGTACGTTGTTGCTTGGATGACATGTGAACTTAAGATAAAGATTAGTCTGCCACTGCAGATGGGAGATTAACCACTAGTTAGTCAAGGTTAAGGTTAACAGTAAGTTTTTGTAACCTTGACACACAGAAGAAGAGAGTTCAGTGGCTACTCATTTGAGGGGTAGGTAACTTGTCACATGAGGTGAGGGTAGCTTTACAGCTAGTTTGCTTTCCATTCAAATGGATGTTTTTATCAACATTTTCAATAGGTCATATAGGCTTAATACAGTTCACTTACCCTTGTATAGTCCTCCTCCTGTAGCTCCTGTGTAGGTATATACATGAAAGTCTTGTGATATGCCCCAAGTCACGCCACCAGTTCCACTCTCTACTCGTTTCAGATGTCCACCTAAGCCTCGCCAGTACCACTCACTTAACTGACGTTCTCCCTGTAGGCAGACTGCTTATCCATGACATGAATAATAATACAAATCCTTGAAAACCTTACACTTTAATCTGCTTTCAAATTTACATCAAAACTTAATGTGGCTAACATACGTGCCACTGAACTTATATATATAAAGATTCACATATTTTTGTTATCTATTTATTCTGCACAGCACAAAATCAATCAAATTCATCGGCAGTGCAAATCATATGCATTTTACATGGAGTGCAAATAATTATGAAAAGCAAAATAATGGTGTAAATTACTTAAATCTATGATTTTACTGAAAAAGTGAAATGAAATTATACTTACAGCTCCATGATTATAGGCTACTGCATCAACTGTGATGCTTCCCCTTACCACCAAATGAGTGATACTAGCAATAGGGAGGCGATGGTTGATGCTATACCAAAACTTGTCGTTTACAGAGATCTGAAAGACACATCAAATATGCTTCAATTTCTATGTTCTGAAACAAAAACTTTCCCAAACTTTGATGCATAACACTTCAGCTTTTGAATGACAAAATGAAATAGCTGATTTCAATTAACCGTCAACTTAATTTGGTGAAAAAATCTCTTAATGACAGTCACAATATAATTTTCTCTGAAATTAAGTAGCGTGGACAGGAAACAGAAAAGTACGAATGGTGCGGGCTCACCTTGAAATCTTTGTCATCACAAACAACAGACAGTTCACAATGAGCACCAGGAGAGAGGGCCCCCAGGTCCCCATGTTCCTCAAAACCCCAAACACCTTTTTTCTTGCTATTAAGCACAGCAACCTGAAATAAATGTACCTTTTCTAACATTACAATAATTATTGCAAGCTCAACTTTAACTGTACATTTACAAATACCCTTATGGAATCATTTCAGGATGTCAAGTGCTAATCTGGATCTAATCTGAGCTACTATTCAACTATATGTGCCATCATGCAAAGCAAACTCTTATCAGAAGTTGCAATTCATTATCTTTAACCCTGTTCTCACTTAACTGGGTTCAATTTAGTGCATACAGCTTCTGAGCAATAATTATTCTCAACCAATGCCAAGTGTATTGAAGTAAAATGCTGACTCCCAAGAAAATAAAAACCTTTCTTACTTCTATCCATATATCAAATTTTAATCATTACTTCAAACTGAAGTCTCCATATGCAATTCCACCTCTACAAATGGAAGAACTTTAATATAAAAGATTAAAAAATAAGTTCTCTGGTATCTCAATCTGACTGTGATGCATCTGACCCTGGTCAGTTCTCTAACTTCAACTACCCTCCTCTTCCACAGTCTACCTCTTCTTGTATCTTCAACGACACTACTAGTAATCTATTGTGTAAATTTAATGAAATTTCAACCCTTAAATCCATCATGGAAGCTTCTTGGGCTCTAAACAACTGAATTCTTCCAATTCACCACAGCTTTTAGTGTACCTTAAATTTCCTTAGCTTCCCCACTACCATCTTCCCTGATAACAGATCATAAGAGTGACAATACACAAGAATGATGCACCCCTATATTCACTTCAAACCACTCACTCATATTAACATTTACTCCTCGGGAGTTAAACAAGGCAGAATGGCAATATACGATGTGTAAATAACATATCTGAAGGATAACAGTTAAAAGAGGCAAGTCATAATAAATATGAACTAACTACAATGAATGTTTGGGCCATAAACACAATATAAATAGCAAAAGATGTTCATGACATTCTAAAAGTGAAATATACAGGAAGGAAAGTATACACCTGCACTGCTTGTTATGTGGTCTGGAGATTTTAATTTTCATTCTAAAGAAAGTCAAGAAAGGGAAACAGACTATGGATGCAGATACAAACGAAGTCAATAAATAATGGATCAGCAAACAAAAGAGAGTAACCAAAAAGAGTACTGAGTATGTATCATTCAACCAAATATACTAAAGGCAAGTCCGAAATTCACAAGGAAATAATACCATAACTCTACAAATGATATGGCACTCATCACTCATAGAAGTTAATAAAACAAGCACTTCAGGTCATATTATGGGAGTACTTACAGTGTATAATGCAGAAACATGAAGAATTTAATAGGACACAGCAATGGTAGACATTATAGGAATATGTGACATGAACTTTCATTTCAATAAAATAAAATGAAAGAGATTAATGGCTGGCTGTTTTTTCTCTGTTCAATGGCACCCAATTTATAACAGTAATGTGGTATGCATAAAGAAATATGAGAAGCATAATTTCTTTTACACATTAAACATAGTGTGTGTTCTGGTTTTGTTGAACTGTATATGACAGTTAGAGAAAGGATGTGAGCAAATGAGGTCATTCTTCATCTGTTCCTGGTGCTACTTAGCTTAGATGGAAATGGCACTCTAACATGAAAAAATAAATACTATCTTGCCTATCTTAGAAGGATTAATATAGAGAAAGTTGCACTAGCAATCATCTAGATGAGAAGTTCTCACAATCATACAATATCCCACATCATTAAGTAATAGCTACTTTCATATTATAATGTAGCACAGTACCTTCCCACAATCAACAATTAAAACTTCTGAATACTACCTACACCAAACTATAATCTGACTTCTAATTACTGATTTGTTCTGGGTGACAGACAAAGTGACAAAGGTAATATAAAGAGAAGAGTTACAGTAGGAGAATGAGCTGTGCCAACTGAAACGACAGGATGAAAGATTAAGGAATAAATGAATATAAGGAGAATAACACCATCTCTAACATATTGAGGCCAGGGGAGACCCTAGAAAGTAAGACGATGGATATTGTTCTGAAAGTATTGCAAGACTGATTAAAAGATTTGGAAAAATTTGTTAATCTCCTTTTACTATGAATGATAAAAAGACATTGTCAAATAAAATTCTCTATCTAACCTTTTGATGAAACCTTGGATTTATGTGAAGTGCAATATTTGCATCAGTTCCTCTTGATGTTTGTAGATTAATGTAGAACCTTTTGGGAAGATAAGTAACTAGATTAGACAAAAAGAGTAATTAATAAAGAATACACAGTTCTTCACAATAATCAATAAACATTTTCTTAGTGATACTAGACTGGGAGATCAATATGCACTGTGAGAAGCCTATACATTTCACAATACTATTTGCTAAATGGATAACAATGCTTAGAAACTTATAATACCTTGCCTTTCATTTCATATTACCACTACACTTTTCATCCTAACTGCACAGTGGACATGTGACTCTGAAAAATATCCTTTTCCAATAACATGATATTTTTCTTACAGTGAATGGGCAGCTCTTTTTTTAATCACAGCAGCCAATGTGGAATGGGCAAAACCATGTCTGAAGCATGGCCATCTCAAACAAAAGATAAAATAAATGATACTTTATGAGAGATAAGAGTGCAGGAAGAAATGACAAGCTCATCAGGTGTTTGTATAGCCAGCTTTCAAAGGTTAAAAGGTCATACAGAGGGAAAGAAAAAACACACTAAAGAGTTCCAGAGTGTGAATGTATGAGAAAAGATAAAGGTATCGATAAAGGTATCATAACATTCAGTTCTCATGTGGCTGGTCTCCATAGATAAGCTATGGGAAGCAGTAACCAGATTCGTGCAATGGGTCCAAGTCAAAGGGGCTGGGACGCACAAATACAGCTCAAGAGAGTAGTGGCCAAAATAATAACTGTATAACAAAAGGTTGGAGCAACATCATGGCAAAACGAGAGTAGTAGTAGAAGAGAAGAAACAGCTGGAGGGTTAAAATAAGGAAAGCTTTCAATTCCATATGGGGCCATTCCAGGTAATGAAGTGAATGAGGCCCACTTCCACTTACACCCTAAAGTTCACCAGGTTGTCTGGACCATTTCTGACATGATAAAAAAAAATAGCCAAAATGTGCAGAGAAGCTCATCAAAAGAAATAGCCAAAATGTCCTGAGAAGCTCAAGTCAATTCTCTTCTATCTCTGACAACACTCTAGTGTTCAGTTGATGCATTATGCTTATTTCCTAAATAATTCTGAAAAAAAAACTTAGTGGAATCATCAGACAGTAAATCCCATTTTACCTTAGGGATCACCATGATGTACTTATGGTTGGATGTGATGGGACCGAAGGGTGATGAATTGAAACTGTAAGTTCTTGACACTCCCATTTATTTACAATATAGAGATAGACTAACATGAGAACATAAGATTGCATCCAGTGCTGAAGGCCTGCCCTTCTCGTCTCCGTCGAGCTTGCTCTTGTAAGCTGGAAGTGTGAAGAAAGTTTATTAGATGCAATATGTCATTATTGTGGTCGCCTGTCTTGTTTGGAGTCAGGGGAGGAGGAAGGGTGGAGTCGGTATCGTCGTCAGCTGTGAGATGCGTGGACCCGTAGTCTCCCTGCAGATCATCTGTCCGATCTGCGTCATTTTGATCCACGAACTGAAATGACTGTTCCTCTTGCTGAGCCATGTTAAGGTGGGTATCCTCGGAGAGCTTAAGATCTGTTGAGCGCCAAGGAAATGTCCAGTTTGCTGCAGGTAAATGCAGGAATGCACCAGGAGTAGTTGAAATGAAATGATCATGGTGACAGGCAGGTTGGCTGAGAGAGCGAGTGGAGGTGGCTGTGTGTGTACGTGTGTTGCAGTGGTTGGCGGGGCTTAGTCAGCCAGAGCAATATGGTGGCTGGCTTGAGGGGACGTGCAAGGAGCCTCTGAGCCGCGCCAAATTTTAAGCAGAGAGTTCGTGGCTCATAATACCACACTGTCACACAATGACACTCTAACGCTGCACTGCACAAACACTCTAGCACTCCTCGAGACACTGTAACACATTGGAAACACTGTAGAGAGTATCCTGGATCACTGTAAGAAATTCAACGTGCAAGCTCGGAGGTAAACACTTTGTAATGGCGGACTCCTGCTTGAATTTGTAATGTTGGGCCTGGCTGATTGAAGTCTCTGTCAAGGGAGCGGCTACTTGTCACTGCGCCATGGATGTAATGGAACCGAAGGGTGATGAATTGAAACTGTAAGTTCTTGACACTCCCATTTATTTACAATACACGGATAGACTAATGTGAGAGTATCGCATTGTATCAGGAGCTCGTCACTAATCAGCAGGTACTGCCGCTCGCCCACGCGACGCACATGCGTGGCAGGAAAGCAGCAACGTTGCCACTGTACAATGTAACTTTGAAATCCAGCCAGCAGTCTTACAATGTGCAACACCGATACTTGATATCTACACAATGGGCATTTGCAAAAAAGCCACGTACTGGACACAGGAATTCATCACAAAGTTTTTCTTTCCAATGAGTATGATTCTGATAATCTATTGACCTCTAAGTAGTGCAAATAGAACTGTTTGATCCTGTTCTTAATGGGCATGGGAATACTCGGCAAGCTGCTGCGTAACATGATAATTCTGTGGCCATCGGCAACTCAAGGGTGTGCATTTTGATAACTGCTTCTTTCCCAATACGTCGAAGCTTTGGAACTCTCTACCTTCTCATGTCTTTCCCAATAACTATGACCTGGCTCATTTCAAGAGACATGT
>JAYMFT010134422.1:0-12966 GCA_038088735.1 Panulirus argus
ATGGGGTATTTTTTCTTCGTCTGTTTCCTGGCGCTACCTCGCTGACGCGGGAAACAGTGATCTAGTATAATAAAATAAAAAATATATATATATATATATGGCAAATTAGGACGGGACATATGTAAGGAGATAAGTGAATAAAGATTTTTTAAAAGGAAAGCATAAACTGTTTTTGATCAGCAGTGTTGAAATAAGACCTTTTCCAGTGTTTTTCAATATTCTGTTAGACTTAATTCTGTTATTCTAGTTCATCAATCACAAATCTATTATCATCATTATTATCATTATTCCCAACTTCCCTTCCCAGCATGAAATAACTAATAATAATACCATTGACAATATTTATTAAACAAATAGTGACAATAATTATCAATATAATTATTATTTTTACAAAAAATGTAACAACAGTAATAATAACTGGAAACTTTCCATCATGTTGGCCCTGTGACCCAGCTGGACCTTCTTTGAAGGTTACCAGCGCTCACTCATGTGACCTTTGAAGTCCGCCTAATACAACTACTACAGCATCTCCCTCAACTAACCTTTTCTCTATTCAGCTCATACGTGAACTAGCACCAACACATGAAAGGAACTGTAAAAACTACCTCCACAAGTGTATGATAATCATATGAGAAATGTTATAATGGGAATAATGACAGATCATTATTTGCATGTTTGTGTGTGTGTGTGTGTGTGTGTGTGTGTGTGTGTACATTCTCAAAGCCTATGCTTGGTATGAGCTCTTGTCAATGACAGCCCACTTTCGACTGTGCCATTACTGGCAAAGGTCGGGTGCATGTGCGCGGGGTGCCATTCCAGGCACAAATCGGGTTTGTGTGCTCGAAGTACCATTACTGGCACACGGCGGCCCATGTGTAACTGTAGGGTAGTAGGCACCTTGGTGGATATGTGTGTGTAAAATACAATGAAAGATTTTCATGTAATAGTTATTTTTAGTTCTTGTGATGGTCCTTTTCCTATTATCATAAATCCTATAACTGAAATGTTATCATTATCATCTCTATCATTATTATCATCATTATTATTATTATCATTAGTAGTAGTAGTAGTAGTAGTAGTAGTATGAAACTAGACCTTTCCAAACGATCTGAACTCTAGAATCTAGCACAGTCAAGCCTTTTTAGTTGTGAAACAAAGCGCCAGAAATAGGCAAAATTCAGCACTAGAAAACGGTGAGCATTGAGCACATTTAGTACCTATGACTCACTATCCTACGCCTTGCAAAACCACCAAAACGCCAGCAGGATTAACGAGAAAATAAGAGACAGACAGACGGGTGAAAAACTCTCGGTAGGATTAAACATGAGTAAACACAAATTTTAGCTACAATCAAGCATTGAGGATTCTGTCACCAGTTCGAACAATCACAGCTGTCGCTACAACTTCATGTAGGAAAAAAAAAAGTCACGTTTTCCTTTTCTGAATATAAAAAACAAAAATCTAGTTTACCCATTAGTAACAAAATTGTGGAGATCACAGTTACACACGCCAAACACTAAAACAGCCAATCAGGGAACAGCGAGCTCCTCTTATTGATTGACGCACCATGTGTGCTCTCGTTAAACTGTCATTTGTCTTGTTATTATCTCCATACTTTTGCCCGTGTACATTTGTACCGAGTGGTTTGAGGGGCTGCTTCATGAACCCCGCTAACCAGTCCGTACGGTCTTTGCACAGGAAATCTATCCACCATATTCTTCACTGCTGGTAATGGCGTTGACGTTATCCTTCCATGGAACACGGTATTTGTAAGTGGTCTTTCACCAGATGCTTTTTCTGAATCAAATGAGTATCTGAGCAGACATAAACCACGCTTGCGTTCCCAGACTAAGTAGCATCTTGCACAACATCCACATCCACATAAAGGAACCCACTACTCACAGTCACACAGGAGGCCGTCCTTGTGCCATTAACGGCAGTCTCAGAACACACATCCAATCTGTGCTTCGGGAACGGGCTGTCATTGACGAGAGCTCGTGTCAGGCTTAATTTTGGCGAGTCTTTACACACACGTACATACATGCAAACTTTGTCAACACTTCATAAAGCAAGACATTTGTAATACTCTTTTCTGAAATTACTGTTTACCTAATAGTAACAAATTCATAGTAACAAAATCTTAGCGCTTTCATACACAGTAAATCCTCTTATGTCATAGCAATAGAAAACTGATTACGTAAGCACTTTCATTCGCAACATATCCATGAATTTTATAGAATATAGTGGGCATAGACTTCCCAGCGGTCATTAACAGTATATAACGGGTATAGACAGCCCAGTGCTCATTGATAGGATATTGTGGGTATGGACTGCTCAGTGGACATTAACCAAAATCCCATTACGCACAAGTTAATGTGTGTGTGTGTTCTTGGGTATTCATGGCTCGGTGTATCTTTTTTTTTTTCTATGTTGGCTGAGACGGCACGGGCAGCTAAGGCCCTAATCAAGGCATTCCCATTAACGCTATATATACATATATATATATATATATACCCTAGTCTGAGCCAGGTACCCATTTTATCGACCAACCCCTAGGAGTGGACGAACAGCTGGGTGGCCTGTAGACAGACTGCCGCAACCATGATTCGAACCTATGCGCTCGACCCTGGGCGGGCGGCCCGTGAATACGTCTCGGTCAGGAACGTTAACCGCTACACCACGGGAGTCCATCTGATCGTACAGGTTTAAATATGCATGTCTACAATAAAAAAAAAAGTTGATTTTCGCACGTCCAGGTAATTGGATAATTATACTATTGACTGGCGAGATGGGTTGTGGGTAGTTGGAGAATTTGGTAAGGGTTTGTTAGAGGGTTGTTAGGAAAGTAGGGAGGTAATAGGTCTTGGGGCTCAATTCAGCCCAGGTCATCTATCGATATAGTCAAGCAAGATATGTATGATCTTCACGATGAATATACGTACTTAATCATTACTCATTTTAAACACATCCACTCAAGATTTGATTGAATATGATTAATCCCAGAACCAAAGAATGATGTTAGGCGATAGAGAATAATCAAAGCAAATTTTATATAATAATCAGAAAAAAGTAATGACAATAAAGGAAATAAACGTCATTTAAACAGAGATCTCGTGCAACGCTCATATGAACTCATCCGAGATAATGACATGTCCGTTAGTGTGGTTGGATGTGGACAGGAACGAGGGTTTGCGAGACTGTATATGGTCTTGGACTTTATCTTGAACACCGAAGGGTGTAAAACATGTCCTTTTTCCGTGAGGTGGTTATATCTTAAAGGTGACGACGCCGGTTGTGATAGGCTTCAACCCTAACTGACCACACAACAACACTGGCAGTGAAAGTGTGTGTGTGTGTGTATTGCAGTCACCTTGAACAAAGATGATGAACACATCTTACATTCTGAAGTCACAAATTATCAAAATAGCTTTTTTAGGGTTCTTTTTTTTTTTTTTTTTTTTTTTTTTTGTCCTTCGGAACCTCACGTGAGGAACACACCAGTCTTGTTCTGCCTGTTTTGATGAAGCCTCGTCGCGCGCATTCTACTCAAGGAAACTTCATCACGCATCTCTACCACATTTTATTATTCCAAGACCCATTTCCCCGTGACACAAATAACATTTACACTCCTCATGTGATGGACATTTCCATCAGTATAACAAACAACGTCATCAACATTTTGGATTGCAAGAATCTCTTCGAATGCCTGTTCACAGCTACCTTTGACTCGAGTCTAGTATTGATGCAGAATTAGCATTTCAATCACCGATGGCACTTTCATCATCAAAATCAGCATTTCTGGTTATCTTTCTCACACTGCCACATTATTTCATGAGGGTTGCAACTGTCTAAATCCATTTTTCCAATTCTTCATACACAGTAGCATTAAACCATTGTAATCGTTATGTATCCAAGTATTTTACAGTACTTTGCCTGGTCATATTAAGCAATTTTTCAACTCCAGCTTTTGGGCCTGAAATTATCACAGTTTATCTACCGGAATGCACTGTGTTTTGATATCAAATGAATAATTTCTATGGAAAAACAACCTCGACGCGATTATGACTTTACCCTAAATGATTCACTCCAATATCTCGTCTTCAAAGTTTTCCATACTCCCATTCGTTAGCGGTAACAGCTGGCCCTGAGTCATGTGATACTGGCTGTGACATCTCACGGTGTCGGGATCCGGTCTCAATCGGATATGATCGGAGGAAACCCACTGGTCTTGGGTATCGGGGACGTCAAAGCACCGGCTGGGACACTGTGGGCAGGCTGCTTCACACAGGCCAAAGTGACTCACCCCGACGGGTTCCGCTGGCTTTATATTCGCTACACCCTGTGTGGAGATGACATTTATCGCCATGAAAGATGATATATATGTAGGGGTAAGAAAAAAAGAAACTAGTCGTTACTCCTTGATAGCTGATGATGATCAAATAAGATTACCATGGGGGCCCATAGCCATGGTTTTAGTAAAACCCCTTTATAAACATATTAATAACCCAACTAGGCCAATGGACTGCCAAGCGTATTGTGACTGCTCACTTTCCTGTAGGCTAAGGAAAGTTCAATAACCTTATTTAATACCTAAATAAAATGACATGAATTCACATAATCTGATAGTGAAATATACACATGAAAGCATTCAACAGAATATCTTAACGTATAAATGGTTGCAACACTGCCAACATAGTCAGTCATCATGCATGGAGAAATGTGCTAAACCCATGTAACAGAGTTGGAGTTGGCCTCTTAGCGGCTTAGTGACGGCAAAATTATCCGTAATTACTCATAGGGTAACTCATACAATACGAAGCCAAGAAGAGGGAGAATTATGGGAAATGCACTTAACCTATTATAGATATGCCAAAACAAGCTACCTGCCTTAATTTCTGCCACACAACATAATAATGACAAGCGGCTTCGCCTCGTCTCTGGTGATAACGTTTATTTCAGGGAGCATCAGCAGGTAATACATGTCCTTAGCTGTGGATTTTGAGTAAACTGACTGCAGGCGGGTCTCTGGGAGCGTGTGTATGTGTCCGTGAACTAGCGATGGACCCTCGTCCTCCAAGTCATGTCGGTCCGTGCTCGTGTTTCACGCCATGCCGTACTGCGCCCGCTGGGTCAAGCACGCCCTGGGCACACCCTTGATCACAACTCTTAATTTTCAATTGTATAAACCAGTCTGATGATGTCAACAGTGAGTAGTTCTTCGAAAGAAGCCAGGACAAAACAACCGGAGGCCAGTATGGGAAGTTAGGCAAGAAACCTTATCCGGAAATATGCAGGGAAGTGTCATTCATAGCATAAGAATAGTAGGTGAATAGAAATGAAACTCACTGAACTGCAAATACTGACAATATACGAAAATGAAACAAAAAAATTGTACGACAGCGAAGGTCAAGAGATGGATCTCCATTAGCGCAGAATTCCCTCGAGCATACGGTGTACAATCAGGTGATTACGCAACGTACCACCTTTCACTGCTCCACCACAGCCACCACACACAACACCACTGCCACCACACACAACAAGAATCGTTCCAGTGTCATTGCGTGAGATCTTCTGTTTGTGGTAAACACTTCCTGCACTGCAGCACACTGGAATCCATAATGCCATTGCTTACCATGTATCACACATATGGCTTTCATTCATGACCTGCAGTGCTTTCTGTTTATCAAAATATCACCCTAATATTTACTTTTTTGTTTTGTTTTTACGTTTTTCACCTTCAGAGAAATTATCCACCTTGTATTTTCTGATGTCTTGGATTCATCTTGTCAGACCTAGGAAATCTAATGTCTCACACGCATACGCCAAAACTGGGGCAATCAGCCAATTACGAATCTGACGCCATTCCTCGGTTAAATTCTTCCTGCCGGCAAGAACTTTTATGTGTATTCCTAGTTCTGAATTCTCCCCTGTATGTCTCTACTCATCTTCAGCCGATCATCATAGAGAACTAATGCCTCTTACATTCGTAAAGTGATTCACCTTTCTAGGAAATTCTTCCTCTGCTTCATAGTTGATACCTTGAGCACGAAGTTAACGACCCTGAAAAAAAAAAAAAAAAAAAAAAAAAAAAAAAACCTTCTTGAGTGTGGTGTGTCCTTTGACCTGACCAAGGGGTGAGTGAGTTCATAGATTACCCAAGGAGATAAGACTAGCTAGCATCATCTGCATACAGCAGATGCAACTCCAGCTGTTCCACCACGGTTCATTTTCCTTTGTAAAATTTCTGTGGTATACATGGTCGGATTGGGACTCATCTAAAGGCATTATATGAGACGTTCAGGGAACAAGAAGAACGTGGATTAACGTAAGGTAGAGGCTAAACAGACCAGACTCTTGCAATCTAGTTCTGAAAAGAAGTGAAAGAGAAGAGAGTATATGCAGAGGTTATGGTTTCTTATGATAATGCTCTCAGTAACAAAAAGACGGAAAAGTCCGGACTCCATGGTGGTGATGGAAGAATTCTCCGTACAGTTTAATCTAAAATCAACAGCTGAACTATCCCATGGGACCCTAACACAATCTACGTTAACCTCCTCTTCACGCACCATGTTAGTCTGATGTTTGATTATAGGTTTGATATTATTTCTTGGAGGTTTGCCGGGCGAGTCACAAATCAGAGTCCGTTCTTTGTTCATCCTGAGGGAAAAATATTCCGAGGTAAACTTGAACCTTCGAACAGCCCAGGTTTGCATAGTTGCCAATTACTGTTTCTTTGTTAACCCAATCGTCTGAAAAGTAGCGGTAGATGCCATCCATTCAGGAACTCTATACACCATCCGTATGTCATTTGAGGGAAAGGTGATTATCTATACACGTTGGGGTGGGACGGCATCTGAGTCTGATGCGTAAATAGAAGAAAAACAGGATTACCGTGTTGCTAAACTCAGCAACCCTGCGCCCGTTTTCGTCCACAGTGACCCTTGGAGCCATTGCACCTTCACTGTGATTCACACAAATTGAGCCTAAATACTTTACATAATCATTTCTTTTTCCTCCAGTAATGTTCATATATATATGCAGAAATACAATTCTCCGCCATTTGAGTAGTCATAATTCATAGGCTGAATTACTGATCATGATAAGCCGTAAAGCGGGTTATATAACATGTAATTTATGAATCGCCTCTCTCCTTTCTGACTAAGCTAGCCTTTCACATACTTTACTTCGTAAGTGTTCACATATCTAACTGCGTAGATGTTCACATACTTCAATGCGTAAGTCCCATCTAATACGTGAACAAGTGAAGAGCGTTCCAGTTATGTACAATGTTCAAGTCTTTGTTATCTATTTTAGCACAAAGCTATGCACCTTGAGCACGACTGTGCGACCCTTAAGCACGACGGTACGACCTTTGAGCACGACTGTACGATCCTTGAGCACAACGGTACGACTCTTGGGTATGATGGCCTGACCCTTTGTCTGATCTTTGAGGGTCAGGTCAAAGGCCAGTCCATCATGATTCGAAGGGCCTCGCCGTCGTGCTCGAGGGTCGTTTTGTCGTGCCCAAGTGTCGTTCTATCGTGCTCAAGGCTTTCTTTTGTGCTCATGGACCGTACCAATGTGGTTTTGGGGTAGACAAAACAATAAAAAAATACACCAAGCTCTATGAATATTAACCAGGTTTTGAAAAACAAATAGAATACAGAACAAGCATGCGAAAATGCTAAATAAATATTCTGTAAATGCATTAAAAGACCAGGTAAATTTTACCCCAAACCCAGCCCCTCATACTAAAATCTTTTTTTTCGTTTCAATACTTTATTCCTTGATAGAGGAATCGGGATCCTAGTGCTGTCACTAGGTACCCCTGTACAATGATACCAGAAACATCTGGCAAGTGTCCCGAGTACATATAAATATTACAAAGGGGCTTATTAAAGCCTAATGAAGTTAGGATATTCCTTCAACACAACACCAATACTATTTACAAAAATCCTCTTGGGCTTTAATGCTAATCAATGGAATCTATGTGCCTAAGCTTCATTATGTTTATATAAGTTGAGTAAAATGGGGACAAATGAAAAAAAATACGAACCGGATTGAAATATGTTCAAAAATCTTCCAGTATTAACAGTGGGAACGGAAAAAGGATTACCCCCTTAACCAACCTTATTTAAAGCATCAATAATCCCTTCCAAGGCTTCTTAGGCATTAATGATCCAAACAAGGTTCCACAGTTAGCAATGATCTTTTCTAGTTTTCTTTGACACAAGAATTCAAAGTGACACTAGACTCTTAAGCAATAATGATACCTTAACCAAGTTCCATAGTCAGCAATGAATTTTTTTTTAGGCTTCTTAGGTACAATAATTCAACGAACCAATACTAAGCATCTTCGGAAAATTAATTCATTGTCTTAGGAAAAATAATTCATTGTCCATTGACTTGGATTCTCAGGCGGCAATCATTCCTATACTATTAACGGCAATTATTCTTGCACTAGATTTTTAGTAGAAAATTGTGCTTAAATATGTATTGATAAGTAGAAATAAACCATTGAACTAGGCATTTTAGGCAAGAATACTCCTGAAGTTTACTTGTTATATCAATGATTCGGTATCTAGAATTGTTAGGCAGAAATTATCTCTAGCTAAACTTTTTAATGTATCTAGGATTGTCAAGCAGAAATTACATGTTCAGCTAAGCTTGACAGGCAGTAATAATCCTTTCAGTACGCTGTACGGACAGGAATCACTTTTTGAATAATCTTGTTAGGCAGGCATCTTAGACAAGAATGATCCTTATGTAGGCTTGTTAGGCAGCCATTATCCCTGACTAGATCTATTAAGAAATAATCCTTTAACAAGACTTTTTCAGGAAGGAATGACCCTTGTGAGATTTGTAAGAAATGACCTCTCGTGGATGCAGAATTATTAGGAATGACTTTTTGAAAGTACAAAATTACCGGGAATTACCTCTTGTAAGTACAGTATTTTTGATTTACTAACATCCATTTTCTGGTGCCCTTAAATTGAGTTCTGGTGTTCTTCCTTCAACACTCTTAAGCCAGTCCTGAGTTTAAGCAACGGCAATGAAATTTGGACAACATCTACCATTAGCCTTGCTGAACTGCATAAAATCAAGTTTAAGGCGGCATCAAATGATATCAATAAGAATGTTACATTACATGGAATGAAATATGCATGGAGAGATGTTACTAGTTCCTAAATTTGTTAAATAAAAAAATTACTTAGTTTGTAAGCAAAACTACTTAACACTACCTTTATAGAAAAGACAAAGAGGAATAAAAATGAAAATACAAAATCATGAAAAATTTAATACAGGCGTCAGAAAAAATGTAAATCAGGCCAATATATTTAATTACTGGATTTTAAAAGATTTTTGGTGCACAAAATATGATCCAGTAAAGCGAGCTGAGCACTGACATTTTTTACAGTTAACATAAGGACAAAATTTTAGTTAATTTCGTTCCATGCACAAGAATTCTTCAGCCGTTTGATGTGGTAACAGTTTTCTTAATATGAAAGCATTTCAGAAAATATTAATCTGATGTAATTGTCAGTATGTGGTGAAAAATATTTTTAGTAGATATCTCAGCTTTTCCTTTCCTATGAGCTTATATATATATATATATATATATATATATATATACACACAGCTTTGTAAATAAAAATAGCTATTCAACCATTAAAACAGTAACAAGTTAATGTACATCTAGACTCTGTGAAACATTTTACTTATTGATGTTAAACAACAGAGGAATAGAGCATCATGTGATATCATGCATTATATACTTAAGTTTTTGGTGTTTTAAAGTTTAGCGTGGTTTTGAAATATGCCTTGTGGGAATCATCCCTAAAATACTCCATACTGTGGGAATATATTAATATTCCTAGGTTAGGCTCTCTTACATTAAGTTAGGTTAGGTTTGGCTTGAACTTAAGTTACATTAGGGTCTCTGGTTTCCGTTTTCTATTTCATTTTTAACCAACAATTTCCCTTTCTTCGAGGCCCTGCCCACTGTATAGACTGAGCAGCCCTACGTTTTACAGTTATTCCGATTTCGGAATCTCTCATCTTCCTTAGGACTTGTCAAAGTCATCACCGTTAACCAACAGTGATAGCCTAACTCTATGAGCAATAGCGACTCAACGGCATCACCGATAGTCAACGGTAAATTGGCCTCTGGGCCAATGGCTAGCATCGCCGTTGATCAACGGTAACTGCTCCCAGCATTATCTAACACTTCCCCTCTCACTGCCCGGATTTTTCCTTTCTTGCCATACTCAGTAATACATGAACCATCTGCTGACTGGATATGAAAACGCTATTCCGCCAGATAAGTCAATCAAAGAGTGAAAACAACGGCCAGGCTGGTAATCAGGTATGTACTTAACAAATGGTTATCTGGTGTTAACTTAAAATGTATACTGGACAAAGAAATTACTTAGAAACTTAGTTGTGAGGTTTAGCAAGTTAATATTAACTAGGAGTATGAATAAAAATCTGAACAGAGGAAAAAAAATACAGAAAATGTAGTTATTCTACTGGAACATGTCCATCAATCTTTGAGATCGCTTGATACTTTCCCCAGGACGAACGTGGACATCAACCGCACCCAACAGAAAAATTACTCATTTGAGGTATGGATATGAGGCTCTAAACGCCTCCCCGTGTAATCACAAGAGGCTTGATTGATTTTTACGTAGATTAGTTATATTACAAAGGAATTCAACATTCCTATTTTTCATAGTTCTCCCTCCAATCCGATGACAGAAAGTTGTAGTACTGTCGCTCTGTATCTGTGGTCAACTTAAAAAAAAGAGTCCTTCCACCGTCAGAGAATTTCGAGGAAATCTGTCAAGTCAGGTCCTTTAATTTTTCATTATAGTTGACGTATGAATTTCTTATTGCCTTAGTACCCTGGACACCGATAAGAAGGTTAAAAATCAAAGGTCATAGCGTCAGGAATTATATATATCGAGCGTCCGACAGTGCAGTTGTTGACCATTAGATGCCGTCTACTGCCAGTTGAGTAAATGAAGGTGTCGTACGCCTCACAGGGCGGAAAGCTGCATGGTTCCTGTGCAGCTTTAAGTGTAAATCCCACGGAAGTAATTGTTGCAATCCACTTTAAGATATCCTCCCCAGTTTTCACAGGGCCAAGCTACTCACCCAAAGACACCCACACACATTTGCGTGATTTTCATGTCTTACTGTAAAATAAGATCATTTTAAAGATGTGACATGTGCCATTTATAGACTGTGTGTGGTTTCGGATTTTATATTTATCATCTGAAGATGTTTAAGATTTTTCGGGTTGTGATTATAACTTGACCTTGATGGCCTTAAAGACCCTGGCGGCTGGAAGGCTTACAGCCCAGAATATTCAAACCACCAACCGATTTAAAGAGGCGAGGGACAAACCTCGATATTCGTCCTGGAGAACAAGAATCACTTGGTGACGTTAGAGTAACGTACGTATAAATTCCTAATGAAACGCGTTCAAGCTGTTTGATAAACGTCACTGAAAATGTTAAAAACCGTCACAGCGGGTAAAAAAAAAATCTGTTTCACCCCGTAGTACGTTTCTCAAAAAAGAAAAAAAAATAGGTGTCTAGGTTAATCTTGATCCATGTCCGTCTCTTGACGATGAAATTACTAACATTCTCAACTCAGTGGAGAAGTTGCATGAGAAATTAGGAAAATCTGATTTTACAAGTGCCTAAATATTTTTTTTAAGCATTTGATCTTCAAGAAATTTTAAAATTCAATGAACCACTCGATATAAGAAAACTGTACCCATCAATGCCATATATATGAACAGCTACCATACAAGCATGACCTCCAATATCTCAAATGCGACAAGAAAAAAAGTTTTAAGATAATTTCAAAACACCTAATTGAAACCTTGGTCACACGGAGGCGTGGCCGTCGATTGATACCCCACCTCTCCAATTCCCCAACATTTAATTTCGTGGAAACGAAAACGGACGCAATGCGTGACAGCTGTGAGGAAATGATGTACGGAGCACGTGACGGATATGACTATGCCCCTCCCCCGTACACACACACACACACACACACATATATATATATATATATAAAGCATAAGAAAGAAGAAAGTGTATGTCAATAAAAGGCAAAAATGTTTATAAGAAAATAAGTGGATGGTGGAGTGACTGTATCATTCTCCCTCGCTGACCATCTATCTACGAACACACACACATCACCGACCGTCCTAGCCACAGTCTAATCAAAGGTGATTTTTTCCTTTCACAGCAGATCTTATTCAGAATAGTGTGCGATATACAACGCCTTCTACCCGTATGTCAGTGCAGATAACACCTTGGATGTGAGCGAGTGAGGCCTTTTCCTCGTCTGTTCCCGGCGCTAACTCTTGTCACACTATTTATTCTTTTTTAAAGGCTTCGAGGTGTCTAGAGCGTATTACCTGTGTTTTGTTAGTTAAACATTGGAGGTGACTGTCCTCTCCTGCCATCATCCCTTCACTGAGCACTTGCTTACATGCCCGCGATCATTAACCTCGATGTCATTAGTGAAGGGAATGTATTTTCACGGGGAGTCAGGCGGCCCACTGGTGAGGCAGTGACTTAACTCACCTTTGGCTCGCAGGTGCGACTCTTGACCACACGGTGTTACGACTCCGTAACACGACAGTACGACCCGCGAGGACGGCGGTGCGATCTTTGAAGACAAATGTACGACCCTTGGACACCACGACGCTACAGCGATATCTCCGCAGGAGAACATAAAGCGAGGAGGACCTCATCTCTCACATCACATACATTATCACCTCAGTATCTACAGAAACGATTAACGCATGTCATGGAGCAAGTATCTTCCCTGGTTCATTTTTTTTCGAAGACTTCAGTTTCGGTTTTCAGTTTCAATACTTTATTCCTTGATAGAGGAATCGGGATCCTAGTGCTGTCACTAGGTACCCCTGTACAATGATACCAG
>JAYMFT010134433.1:0-12966 GCA_038088735.1 Panulirus argus
ATACCACAAAACATAATACAGAGAACATCAACACTTAACAGATAAAGAAAGGTTGGGGTATACAAACAATGACATTAGCTGAAGAGCACATTTAGCACACACACACACACACACACACACACACACAGCTGTAAAACTGTCAACATAACAATAGATATACGATAGGGTAAGCAGGTACTAAAACAGGCACCTGTAAAACCCCAATACAAAATTCCCAGTGCAGCATAATGCAACACACATGATCACACATGCATATCACAATGTACAAAAAAAAAAGACAGGAACACCATTTAAACTCACCACAACAATGAAAAAAAAAATCAACGTACAATAAAGGACGGAAAATAAAAATTGACGAGAGTTATATCAATAAAGCTTTTAAAAATTTAGCAGTTAGTTAGCAATATACACAATAAAGCGATCTGGATGAACCTGGAGTCTATTGTGCTCTTACTATAGTCCTAGTTGCACCTTTTTCACCCATCGTGTCGGTCGGTTCCCACCATCTGTCCCGTCCTGCAACTAACCATCAATTGAGTCTCAGAATCTGAATAATTTTACCTCAACCAAAGGTCAGGTCGCCATTTAACTCAAGTTTCTTGTACATCTTACTCCAGTACCTATTAACCTGTTCTCTGCATCATGTATCACTAATACTCCATCACGATGACGAACGAAATAACAACGATATGTTTACCGTCTGGAGGATCACTGCTTACTACCAGCCAGCAGGGGTGTGTCAGGCACCCAGGGACCACTACTCACAACCAAGTTTATCCACCTCTACATAGCCTATGTCTTTCCTTCCGTACCATTAGCCATATCAAGGGAACCTACCTCGCCGGGGTCTTATCTGTCCTGTGTTGCACAGGGCCACAGACAACATTATCTTAACAAGTTCTCATGCAGGCCCGTCCCTAATGACTCCTTCCCTCCATGCGTCTTCGTCACATCTTCATGCTTTACATACAATATATCTTCATACATCATTCCCTACCGGGAAAGTTTTAGAATTCTACAATTTATATTACTTATCTATACCCTAAGAATTTAGATACATACGTAATAAAGAAATGCAGGAACTCCTCTAAAGTGCAGGACCCAAAGAGTTCTTCACACACCCAACCAGCCACCAAAGCTCTCAGAGAACCTTCAAGTCTTATTCTTTGCATCACTAAAATCTGTTTTACCGCTGCCGTCCTCAGTGTGTGTGTGTGTGTGTGTGTGTGTGTGTGTGTGTGTGTGTGTGTGTGTGTCGCTCCCAAGCAAATTAAAAGTCCTTCACAACTTTCAGTCCTTCGTCTCTCAAACTGAAATTAAACTAGAATGGTCCATCTCTTTGAAGCAAAAGAACCCTCTCTTACTTTCATTTACTTTGCATACTCCTTTTGCGTATGTTTGTCACCCGACACTTCTTTCCCTTCCTCTCATCTCCGCTTCTGCCACAGTTTTTGGCGAATGCTATTGTCTTCCGCCAAGAACAACAACCGAGATATACCTCCTTAAACGATCAGTCTTGCTCTACAATTGCCCTTCGCACGTCTTCATCCGGGTGTTGCCTCATGACACTGCATATGACTGACACATCTCCATTTTCAGTTCATGCTGATCACATTATGAATTGATTTATAGCAGCAGTCTTAACAGTAACAACAAATGATAATGATAATTATGTTGATAACGATAATGATGATAATGACAAGAAGAACGCGGTCGTTACTGTGAACCATTACGTTCAATGTGTATTACCCAGAGGACGGCAGTTCCCGGGTAACTCCAACAGCGCGTGAGTGCTCACCGACTCACCCAGGACTACCCACCACCAACCACTACCTGGGTGTGTAACGGGAAGGAACGGCTATGAAACCAGTTGAATCATTAAAGAAATGTGGTATTTACATAATGTATTCGCCTTCATACGGCATTCGAGGATATGAGCTTTGTCGACCAGTGTAACAGAGTCTTGAGAGCCAGATGTTACCTTAAATCCATGACCAGGGTATTGAGTGAGAAGGATATTAACGGGATGGATATATATTGTATAAAAATTCTTCACCATCTTAAACTACTAGTCACAACTCTGACTTGAGTTGATGACTGCAGCCCTCAATCCTCTGCATATGCATGATGTCCAGAGAGAGATGGCAATTAAATGTACTTGTTGGAGACAGTTAAGAGAGAGAGAGAGAGAGAGAGAGAGAGAGAGAGAGAGAGAGAGAGAGAGAGAGAGAGATGTAAATAAGGAAAAGAAAAAATGTAACGCATCTTGTAAGCGACCACTTCCATTCTATGAACCCTGCGCTGGTAGATCTCGAAACCGAAGCGAATGATATCAGGTAAAATCAACATGTCCACATTTTTTACGTGGTAAACGCCTGCTTGAAACAAGTAGCTTAGTAATTTATAATTACCTTTTTAAATGACCCCTGGATGATCTCCATCATTCATAACCTTCATATTAACGATAATTCCAACCATACGATCAACGATAATCAAATATTTACCAAGTAATTCGTACTAACCCCAAGAGTTATTACGGATTCATCAGTAACGCATGAATTAGAGGAAGTAGACCTAGTATATGGCACCTCGCTTGAGCCAACGTGAGAGGATACCGCTATGGCAAGACCGTGGTCAGGAAGTGGATTTAGACGACAGCTCTTCAGATAACATGTGCGTACAGTCCACTTTCCGTCAAGCAGATGGATTCTGCCTGCGTGCTGACCGATAAGCGAGGGGATTTAGCTCTGCCTTCTACAATATGGCCGTCTGTGTACCGGTTGAAATGTGGTCAAAACTTTCCTTCCACAGAGAACATACCAGTTCAGCAAACATGGTGAACCTCGAGGGGGACTCTCATCGTAACGACCCTGTCATGATGATTCAGCTTTAGGGATCCACCACTCTCCACGTCGGTAACAAGGCACTTCAGCTGATCATGCGTGGGAGCGGCCATGTTGACAACTGTCTGCCGGAGTAATTCATTTTCAGCGTCGCGAAATTTGTCTTCAAACCAAAACCGATCGACTTTCACAGCAAATTCACCTGAAAAGCGAAGACTGTCAGTGGTGTGCAATTCATAATGTTTGTCCTTTTGGTTTTTGGACCAATAGATGTTTAAAGATTTAAAGATCAGAACCGACTAAAACAATTCAGCAAAGGTGAATGGAGTACGACGGTTTTTCGCTGACGTCATGAAGTACTGAATGGCATCTAGAAGAGATCAGAACCTTCCGTATCATTCCCTGATCCTCTGGGCCTCACCGGTAACCGACGTCATCAATAAAGCAGCTTAGAAGCAGCAAGTGGTACGTGTGGCATTTGTTTAGTAACGACTCTTGTCTTATACACTATACTGTCGACTCGCTGATGGCTGTTGATGAGGCTCCTTCGTCCAACCTTGTCTCTCCTCTTCTGGCTATAGAACTGAGTAAGGTATCCACTTTATAACGTATGCCACTCCCTTCTCAGTTCGTGTGGAAGGCGAAAATAAAAGTGTTGACTATTTAAGCTCACGGATGCCCTATTTTTCGGATGCTGTTATTGGTAAATCAAGAATTACCTAAATATTGCACGGGTTTAACGTTCGGACGGTGTAGCATTGTTTTAATCACATTTCCGTAGTTCACGCTGTATAAGCTGAGACCATCGAAATAACCCTCATGGAAATGTCAATATTCTTATATGGGCTTAAAAATTACCTCTTCATCTTCCGTTCTCGACAACTGGTAAAGCATTTTTTGTGCACAAAACGAGCCCAAAAGCGACAACAAAGAAAACGTACCTCCGAAAGAATGCCAAACTTCTGTAACGATTGAGGAGAGACCATATTGCAAAATGTTACCTGAAAATGATAAAGAAAAATATTTTGTGAAGTTAGGTGAGGAGTAGGATGAAGAATAGATAATTCATTAGGAACAAATCCTAAGGTTAGAGGGCTTATGTACAAATGATTAGGAGGAACAATCTATGTTCCCTGGAGACATTGGACTGGTGATTGCATGGACTGGGAAGTCAGAGTACTAATCCTCCGGGTAAGCAAACGTTTAGATTACTATATTACCACGTACGGGTGGGAGGAAATGTGTGTCTTGGGTATAATTGAGGCAGTAGAGAAATTTGGAAGCTTACGAAAAGATTCTGGGCCAAGAATTAAAGGACGTCTCTGGAGGCAAATATTGGTGGCCTTAAGACGCCTTTGGTAGTCCCAGAACCACATTCATTAGACAGGTGTCGAATCTAACTGTCTCAGCGGATCACTGAGCTGGAATAGGTTTATGTTGGCAATAGAGTTCAGATTGTGGCTGTCAACGGCGAGCAAAGACGTGGAGTGAAAAGAAAAAAGAGAAACTATCATAATTAAGTAAAGCGTTTGTGGTGGAGTCAAATTGACAGTGTCAGGTTATGTTATTCTGGGAAGAACATTTTCATCTTGGGAAATGAATCAAAGGCTTTCAAGGTGGGAAAGGAATGCTGTATTTTTGATGATCACAGGGCGTTGGAGATTTCGGTGGTGACGTTTGATTTTGGAGTAAAGAGTCTATAAATATTGTGCTGCTGTAGATATCTGGGAGTCCTGTGATAACAATCGTGGCAGTAGGATTTCCAATGACTATCTTCGGGGGATCTGTCAAATTCGTAAGACATTTTTGTCAAATACTTTAATCCAGTGAAGATATTCTGCGTCTCTATAATATGGCCTTAATGATGCGGTCATTAAGGCGGCTAATGTAAAACTTATGGGATTTTTAAATTTCATTTCATGGGAAAACAAGCGTGAAATCTTAATAACAAATTAGCAAGACTATGATCAAGAAAAATTTGGTTGATTGTTGATTATTGGATGATGCAAGTAATAGCGTAAATATTTCTTTGCCTACATGCTTGGATTTAGCATTCATCTCATCTTTTTATATATATATTTGCTGGCCTTTCCCGCCTTAACAAAGTATATTCAGGAACAGACGACTGAGCCTTTGAAGAAAATTCTCTGATTTTTTTTTTTTTTTTTTTTATAGAACGCGATAATATAGGAGTGGAAAATTTCCAGCTCCATCTTCCCCCCTTCATAGACGCCCTTTACGACACGCTAGAATGTATGTACATGGGTATTGTTCTTTCTCCCTTATCCCCATGAATGAATTTTGCTATAAACCGATATATATACAATTCACCTTCTCACCAATTCTCCTTATGTGCAGTTCTGGTGTCAGAGGGTGACAGACACACCCCCACATCCTCCGTACACATAATACCCACAGCTTGACGTGGAGGACGATGGTCTTAACCTGGCCTCTTTTCACCACGTCGCATCTTCATCACTTTGCATTTACAGAGGAATGGGACATGACAACAGACCATTCAGGTCTTTGGAAGCAGATAGCTATGTATTTGACCTCGTACACAACCACACAAACACAGTTTTGACATTCTGGAAAATCCAATGAAACTTGAAGATTCTTACAAGAATAATTTGATACTTATTTAACAACAAGAGATGGTGACAGAAAGTCCTGGCAGCCAGAGGGAAGACTGACCACACACTTTACAGGGAATATTGCACACAACCCTTCGGAGCAGTTACGGAAATTCTGTTAAAGAAAATATCAGAAATTCCTCATATATATATATATATATATATATATATATATATATATATATATATATATATATATAGATAGATAGATAGATACTTTAGCCTAAGCAAGGTACCAAATCTATAGAGCAACCCATGTTAAAGAATGAACAGCTGCATTGACTGTGGAGCAATTGCCCGGACAAGGATTCAAGCCCATGCTCTCAACCCCCCCAGGCGGCTCCTGAATGCGTCGCTGTCCAATCGTTGTGGAGTATACCACAGCTCTAGCTCAGCCTCACGACTTCTTGTAAGAAGTTACAAAGCCATCTGAATAATTGATCCACTGGTACGAGACCATAATCAGAGCATTTTGGGAGATCCGGAATGCTGCTGCCTCACATTTCCCTAACAGAAGATTACTGTATTATACCACATGACCACAAGGCAGTCATATGTACAGCAACAAAAAGAAAAGAAAGTACACATGAAGCTGTTCTTTGGCTGAATAGGCTTACTCAGCCTTACTTGAACACAAGAAGAAGTGGAAGAAATACTTTGAGAACAGGGCTCCTCTGTAACACGGATATGGAACCCGAATGTCGAAAGCATGTTTGTGGAGGCAACAGAAGTCAGTTTTACGAGGTACCCATGAAAGTTCAGAGGGAATCGAGCCAGGTGTAACTCCATGAGACAACCATAGAACATTCTTTTTTTTTGTTAGTTTATCTTTTCTAGAAGCATCGGTGCAGGGGGCTGTGGACGTACGAATTCCTTCTTAGTTTATCCCCAGGAGCTTCTTCAAAGAGAGCAATGGCATGGAGAAGAACAGATCAAAGGGAAGGCCACAAGAGTCCAGGCCGTACACTGCCCAGCGATTTTTCCGGGTACGTGCTTAGACTCCAGAGCGTTTCATCCGACAGGCTATCCCGCAGTGGCTCTCCTGAACTGCTGGCGGTAATGTTTTTGCCCTCTCGTATGTCCCTATCCTTGTCTTCTTTATCAAAGCCAAGTGCGCGAATCCTACATAATCCTCGGCGGTCGGGATGCTCTATACACTCTGGGAACTAACGACTCCAAACTTCTGTGGGTGCGAAGATTTCTGGTCCTTTTATTCCTTATAACATAACCTGGAGGTCGAGTTGCTCTATCAGGAGAGGCTAATATCTGGTGTAAGGAGGCAATACGAGTCATGTAAGAGAAATGTGGAGTCATTTGGTCAGTTTTACGATGCGAAATTTCATATCTTTGGAGCGAAGTTGCTTTCCCTGGTGGAATCAAGTTTTTTTGGAAAGAACAAACTGATCCTTTGAAGGAATGAGGCCAGTTTACTGGTCAGTGGAGGTTAAAAATATTGGTACGGGGGGAACGTTGGGAAGGGAACATCATGATACCAGTTTTCTCTTCCATTTCAGGTCATCTTTTGGGAAATGAAAATATTCGTAACGACGAGAGGTCCACTGATTTCTGATGTTTTTAATACTTTGTCTGAGAAAAGCTTGTTAGTATTTCAGGAGCAATTTTTCTATTTCTGAAAACACAGCTATATCTCTGGATTCTGTGATACCGTCATATAAAATGATCTGTCTAATGTCAAGAAAACTTTATGACAATCTTAAGCGAAGATATTCCCATAGCTCCGAGTGTGGACAATTCACCTTTTAGGGAAATGCTGCTGGTTCATCGTGTTTTACTTACGAACTAGCATTCAAGGGATGGCCTCACTGTTAGCTGGGAATAGACGGATTGCTAGTTTATGAGGACTAGTTCCATGTTTAGATAAAACTTGTCGTACTAATTGCACAAATCTTACCCAGAGGGGTCGTACAGACACTAAAATCAAATACTTTTATTTGATGATTTTTAGCTTAGTGTATTTTCATTTCGTCAAAGGAATTGGATATCTTGTTTTAGGGTAGAAGGAAGAAACTCGGGTGGGGCCAATAATGCCAATAATCTGTCCATGTGCTGTCCTCCCTTGCCATCAGATTACCAGCCGTAGGTAACAGAAACCACACCACAGGCGGTAAATTAAGTTGTTGGACCAAATGTGGTTCAAGGTAGTCCAACTCCTGCTGATAGGTTTCAAATTTCCTGGCACCACCGTCCTAGGAATCAAATACATTACCAATTTTTTTTTTTTCCTAGTGGCTGAGAGCGTAAGGAAGACATCAGGCTCACGGTTGAGACTAAACTCAGTGAGGATAGTAAATATACCACTATCATTCGGCTTTCCCAAAGGGAGGAGACTAGATCGCTTTATTCATCCGCCAAGAGACCAACAGGTTAGCCATTTCTTTCCCAGGACGACCGAACATCTCTACCTCTGCCTCATCCAAGTGAGGATTAGTTTACATCGCCCATGTGTGTGTCCGGAGGTATCTTCGCTTCTCACCCTCGCTGGTCAGGACTTTGACTAGTCCACCCTCCTAGTCAGGACCTTCACCTGCCTCTCCTCTCCTTCCCACACGGTCAAGGACCTCATCTGCCCCTGCATCAGACTTTGCACTTCGCCTCCGGCAGGAGCCTTGAACTCCTGCGCTAGAGACAAGATCCCAAGGAAATTCCCGGGAATTATTCATTATGTGCCGGAGTAATGCATCATTCACTTAGCCTTTTTATTCCATTTCTCTTCTGAGCTTCAGTTTTACCCTCTCTTTTTTTTTTCCTTTCGTGTCATTTGATGTCGAGGAATTCACTCTCCCCGACATAACTCTATTTCCTAACTTGACCAGGTTGTAGCGTAGCTCACTGTGTTTATTTTCAGTGTTTCTCTACGATTGCCGTGCGTAGGATCAGAGTCTGCCTTGTGTTTACTAATGTTGCCGTTGTTGTTGGTGTTTCCAATGTTACTTGCAATGCTTGTTTCAATGAATTTTTTTACACTCTTTTCAGTATATGCGTAGTATGTGGACACCTGACTGAAGATTTCATTCATTTTTGCAGCTAGGGTAGTGTTGGTATTATTGTTCATTGTGGTGCATCTGGTATAGAGCACTGTGTGTATACTGTATAGATATGAGTAGTTGTTTGTACGCTTAGTCGAGTATGTGATGCGTTCTGCCTTATGATGAGGTGCGTTACCTCCAGGCTATATAGAGTGTATAATATGTGCAGCGTCTTGTGTACAGTTAAGTGTGCAGTCTGGTTTCTGTAGTGTGTGTGTGTGTGTGTGTGTGTGTGTGTGTGTGTGTGTGTGTGTGTGTGTGTGTGTGTGTGACGTCTCTAGTATGTATAGAGCTTGTATATGTCTAGTATGTATATTTCCCCGCAATTATTAAGTATTACGTATCTTAAGTATTTGTAGTGACCGGGCTCTCTCTCTCTCTGTATTGTACTTTACGCTGTATCTCCAGTGGTTATGTCTTACAGTATATTCACTTCCCTTGTACGTTAGGTAAACTTCGCGTGGTTTCCGTGGCCAGTAAAGCTAAATGTAAGCTGTTTGCCTGTCGTCCGAGACCTGGGCACTACGATTACTGTTTATGTGGAGATTTTAGGCCATATTGAGTCTTGCGCGTGTATAGCTTTATTTACAAGTGCCATGTGTGTGTGTGTGTGTGTGTGTGTGCGTGTGTCTGGAACATGCCAACCTGAACGGTCTCATCTAATTCCACACTAAACTAACGACCTGATTGGTGCGTTCTGATGTCACATGTCCGGAAAATGAAAGCGCTTTCCTTCAAGTTTCTCTTTTCAAATAGAAATGGCTTTATAAGCACGAAATCACTTGACACACATCATGTTTCGCTCAATCTTTCGTCAAATACATATACATATCTTTAATGCAAATGTAGATCTAAAAGAGAAGTGGAGATCATAAACATAAAAACGTACAAATCTAAAATGCAAGTGTAAATATAATATAGAAACACAAATCTAAAACACAATTACAAATACTGAATATGAATACAAATCTAAAATGCAAATGCAAACCTTAGATACAAATCATACACAACAACATAAATTCCAAATAGAAATGCAGATCTCAAATGAAAATACAAATCTTAACATCAAATTCAGATTATCTAAGCGAGGAAAACAAATCTAAAACTATAATGACAAATGCACAACAGAAGAGAGACTGACACCGCCGGAATATTGAACCGATTCAGGATGGAATATGAGACGTAACATACTAAGAATGATTCTCAGTCTACCATGCGAGGACGGGACTTGGAATCAACGTGGTTGTATTGCCCACTGTGATCTGCCACACACCTCAAAACGACGGCATTGTAAAGATCGTCCACGTTCCACCACGTCGCCGTGGTAAACACTGTCCACGCCTCTACATAGCTCAGACAGAACATCGTCCGCGCATCCCCGCATTTGTTGACACAACAAACATCGTCCACACGCCACCATATTTCAGTCAAAGGAACATCCACTCAACACCAGGTTTCGGTCAACACTGGGCTGCGATCGAGGATTAAGGCCGCACAGCAGAAACACCAGGACAGACACAGGGGGTAGAAGCAGACCACAGCTTATGAGTGAGAGATCCTTAACTGCCGTAGTTTCCCTCGTCCCATCGCCCCGACCCCAGTTGGTCGTAAGAGGCACCGTCTGAAGAGTTATGCCAAGCTCTCTAGCATGATCACACAAGTTTACCGCGACAGTAGTTGTAGGAGATCGAGCCCCTGCGGGTCCTTGTGTTTATCATAGCCATCTAGGGCGTGTTACTGGTTCAAAAAGAGAGTAGCGTAAGGTGAGGTACCATAGGGCATATTGCTGTGCGCTGGATGAGTGTACGACTCGTTTCTACTTACTCAAGTAACCCATCTGATGTTCCGTTATGGCTGACGATCGTAATTGCAGACTTCACCCAAACGACTCTATTAATCCTGACACTGTATTAAACGATTTCAAATGAACGATAAATGCCGTTGGAGAGAAGGTTATGATGATTACAAAAGAACTTGTTTTATCTGCATCTTTTATGCTCACTAATATTTTAATCAACATTTTTATTCAAGTGACGAATAGAACCACTGACAATTAAGGGTTACATCTTCCGTTTAAGTTGCGTTGGTCCGTAGTGATGTGAAATCTTATTATGCAGTTTTGATCTTAACATTTAACTCCGTTATGTTTTAAGCAAAAATAAACCTATGTCTAAAGGACTTTTTAAATCAAGGTGCTAAAATCATGGTAAATTCGTTGAAAATTGAATAGTCTGGTGCATTAAAGCTCTTTGTTGTCCTTCAATGATGTATCATGATAGCAGACTCTTCTCATTAGTTCAAAATACGTAATAAGAAGACGAATCAATTATGAGTTAACAAACATATGATATTTCATGGACCTGCCTATCCATTTTTCAGTATGACTAAAAACGCGTTTGTTATAGAGTACTAAAATCTCGATTGTCTTTACCGATTTAGGAACAGAATTCAGTCCTCTGTAGTTCAAGGTGTCCTTTCCTGTCTATCTCCTGGAATAGTTTTCTGAGTTATAATGTCACGAGGCAGTACAGAGTTGAACGCTATTGCACGTTGGTGCGTCTGACTATCTAAATGTTGTTGTAAAGTATGTGAGAAATTTTCCAGTGATTCTTCTTCCGTAGAAAGTTACATTGTATTCTCAATCATACATTAGAAAATTATCACAAACCACGTTGATCATATGTATTCCCAACTAACATATTCTTTGTTCTATGACTTCTTTCTCAATGCAAAAAGATCCAAAAAAAAAGTCTGGGATTCAACGCTGTTATCCTGCAGACTGTAGCGTGAAAAAAAAAAATGCATTCTTGAGAAAATTACTACAAACTGTCTGAAAAAGAACAATCATTTTCCCATTATGATGGACGTATCTTATTCTTCATAACGCCTGCATATTCCAGGTCCGTGAAAGGGATTGTAGTGTCTCGAAAACCACATTCTAAAAACCTAAGACAAAACATATTAAATGTCTCTTCATTGCACAGCTTTCATGATCAGAAATAGTTCATTACGTCCTCCAGATTTTCATTATAGATATTCATACAGGTGGGATGTACACTACAATATACCTATGACAGTGAAATGAATAACAGTTCCTCTTTAATATGGTAAAGATCATTACATAAGCGCAATGTTCTCTAACACTTATCAAAAAGTTTTAAATATTTTTCACAGGTTTTATTCACTGATATCAAAAAATAATGGATATGAAAAACTCCTCTCACCGTGTTATTTCATGGAGAACAATTCATCGTTCATCTTTTGTGATCTCTGCCATTTTAATCACTAATGTCTTTCATATCTTTGTTGTGATTAATATACCTTTTAGGTTATGATATATCTTGGTGGTGAAATGGATTTCTAGTTCACATATATAGAGGATTATTGTCTGTCTTCCCGAACTATTTCATTGTCTGAGATATCTTTATGAAATTTTTCATACATATTTTTGTGTTCAGTAGACCTATAAAATAGCGCTTATCTTTTTGACGATTATCTTTTTATTCAGGAAAGCTTTTTCCATGGCCAAATACGCGGAGGAAAAGTTATCCACACTCCCTGATGGGGCTCCATTCCCTCCCCAGACCATTTTCTCTTCCTTTTGCTCTTCTTAGTTTAAGCCTTCTGAAGGTAGCTGAAAAATTGGTGATGTAAAAACGAAATACAATTTCATGTCTTTAAATTTCAAATCATTTGTGTTTTCAGACGTTCCACTTTAGATGATATTCAAATACTTCTGAGGTATAATGATCATTTTACCGCTTTTGATATAATACGGAGACTGTAAAGAATTAGGCTAACTCAGGTACGTGATACAGGGATTGATAGTCAAGCAACAGAATGGTTGGGCGTAAGAAGTGGTGTGCCGCAGTGATCAGTCTTGGGACCTGTTCTCTTTCCCATATATATCAATGACACTGATAATTGGCTTCAAGGTAAGATATCAGTATGTGAAGACGATAATATGCTGGGAAGCAAATATGCAACAGGGACTGAACGACTGCTGCTACAAACTGACGTAGAAAAAAAATGATGGACTTGGCTCCAAAGTGGCAAAGAAGTCTTAATATCGATATATGCAAAGTTTTGCATAGGCTACGGTATGAATACTGTTGAGCTCCAAAAGGCGGATGATGAAAAAGACTTGAACGTAATAATTTCCGATGCCCCTAAGCCAAGTAAGCAGCGCATAGATCCAAAAGTTTCAGCACTTAACAGCGATACCAAAGTTATGTTTAGAAATAGATCTTATAACTGCTGAGCATCAAGTGCGCAACTAACATTATTTGCGCATCCTTTGTTACAAGAAAAATTTTCTCCTTTTTCTATGCTCGCTGAGACGGCACTGGCAACTGAGGCCCTAATCAAGACCATCTCATTAACGCAATATATATATATATATATATATATATATATATATATATATTTTTATATATATATATG
>JAYMFT010134444.1:0-12966 GCA_038088735.1 Panulirus argus
CGAAGGTGAAGATTTGTAGAGGTTTTCAAAAAAGAAGAGAGAATGTCTGGGAGAAGAGAGTGGTGAGAGTAAGTGAGGTCCAAAAGGAGACTTGTGTTAAGAAATATCAGGAGATATTGAACGGAGAATGGCAAAAGGTGAGAGCAAGTGAACTGAGGGGAGTGGATGAGGAATGGAATGTATTTAGGGAAGCAGAGATGATATGTGCAAGAGATGCGTGAGGCATGAGAAAGGTGGGAGGTGGGCACTTTAGAAAGGGTACTGAGTGGTAGGATGAAGAAGTAAAAGTTGTCAGTGAAAGAGAAAACAGAGGCATTTGGATGATACTTACAAGGAAGGAGTGCAAATGACTGGGAATGTATCTGAGAAAGTGGCAGGAGGTCAAGAGGAAGGTGCAAAGGTTGAAAAATAGGGGAAATGAGAGTTGGGGTGAGTGAGTATCGTTAAACTTTAGGGAGAATAAAAAGATGTTTTGGAAGGAAGTAAATAATTTGCTTAAAACAAGAGAACAAATGGGAACACTGGTGAAAAGTGTAAGGGAGGAAGTGATAACAGGTAGTGATGGAGTGAGGGGGAGACAGAGTAAGTATTTTGAAGGATTGCTGAATGATTTTGATGACAGAGTGGCAGATGTATGGTGCATTGGTCGGGGTGGTGTGCGAAGTGAAAGAGTCAGAGAGAGTGGTTTGGTGAACAGAGAGGAGGTGATGAAAGCCATGCAGAAGATGAAATCCGGCAAGGCAATGGGATTGGATGGTATTGCAGTTGAATTTATTAAGAAAGGGAGTGACTGTGTTATCAATTGGTTGGTAAGAATATTAAGTGTATGTATGGGTCATGGTGAAGTGCCTGAGGATTGGCAGAATGCATGTATAGTGCCACTGAGCATAGGCAAAGGGGAAAAAGGTGAGTGTTCAAACTACAGAGGTATAAGTTTGTTGAGTATTCCTGGAAAACTGAATGGGAGGGTATTGATTGAGAGGGTGAAGGCCTGTACAGTGCATCAGATTGGGGAGAAGCAGTTTGGTTTTAGAAGTGATAGATAATGTGTGGATCAGGTGTTTGCTTTGAAGAATGTATGTGGGAAATACTTGGAAAAACAGATGGATTTGTGTGTAGCATGTATGGATCTGGAGAAGGCATATGATAGGGTTGATAGAGAGGCTTTGTAGAAAGTTAGCTGCTACAAGCAGTGTGCAAGTAGGAAAAGAGGAGAGTGGTTGGTTCCCAGTGAAGGTCGGTTTGTAGATGGTTTGGTTAGGGAGGTAAATGCAAGGGTTCTGGAGAATGGGGCGAGTATGCAGTCTGTTGGGGATGAGAAGGCCTGGGAAGTGAGTCAATTGTTGCTTGCGGATGATACAGCACTGGTGGCTGATTTGAGAGAGAAACTGCAGAAGTTGATGACATTTTAGAAAAGTGTGTGAAAGGAGAAAGTTGAGAGTTAATGTGAATAAAAGCAAGGTTATTAGGTTCTGGAGAGTTGAGGGACAAGTTAGTTGGGATGTGAGTTTGAATGGAGAAAAATTGGAGGAAGTGAAGTGATTAGATATCTAGGAGTGGACTTGGCAGTGAATGGAACCATGGAAGCAGAATTGAGTCATAGGGTGGGGAAGGGGGTGAAGGTTCTGGGAGCGATGAAGAATGTGTGGAAAGAGAGAAAGTTATCTCGGAGAGCAAAAATGGGTATGTTTGAAAGAATAATGGTTTCAACAATATTATATGGTTGCAAGGCATGGGCTATAGATAGAGTTGTATGGAGGAGGGTGGAATGAAATGTTTGAGGACAAAATGTGTCATGAGATGGTTTGATTGAGTAAGTAATGTGAGGGTAAGAGAGATGTGTGGTAAAAAAAAGAGTGTGGTTGAGAGAGCAGAAGAGGGTCCGTTGAAATGGTTTGGACATATGGAATGAATGAGTGAGGAAAGGTTGACAAAGAGGATGTATGTGTCAGAGGTAGAGGGAACAAGGAGAATTGGGAGACCAAATTGGAGATGGAAGGATAGAGTGAAAGGGATTTTGAGCTGTCGAGGACTGAACATGCAGGAAGGTGAAAGGCGTGTGCAGAATAGAGTGAAATGGAACGATTTGGTATACTGGGGTCGACGTGCTGTCAATGGACTGAACCAGGGCATGTTAAATGTCTGGGATAAACCATGGGAAGGCCTTTAGGGCCTGGATGTGGATAGGGACCTGCGGTTTTGGTTCATTGCACATGACAGCTAGAGAATTAGTGTGAGTGAATGTGGCCTCTTTTTCATCTGTTTCCTGGTGCTACCTTGCTGATGCAGGGAATGACAGTGCTATTTCCTGTTGGGTGGGGTGGCATTGGGAATGGATGGAGGTGAGCAAGTATTAATATGTACATGTGTATGTATGTTTATGTATGTGTATGAGTGTATATTTATGTATGTATATGTTGGTATGTATATGTATGTATTTTGCATGTATGTGTGTGAGTGGATGGGTCTTTCTTGGTCTGTTTCCTGTCACAACCTCGCTGATGCAGGAAACAGCGATCAAGTATAATAATGATAAAAGCAATATACAGTAATCCCTTGATTTAAGGGACTAATAGGGCAAGCGGGTGTTAATTAATGCCGAAAGTCCATTTAATCGATTGTAACCATTTTTTGATACAATATACAATATACAGTTCACATGCTTTTTTTTTAACTCCTCTATCAGTTGATACCATTTTGAATTATAAGGATTGCAAAATTATGTAATAAAATAAGTCACAATTCTCTGTATACTACCTGACAGCATGATAGCTTGAGGCAGACTGAGATCGAAACAAAGTGAGTATACCCCACACTACCAAAAACAAGTGCACATGGTGTGGCATTTGGGATTTTTTAATTCTTTTTCAATTTTTTCAATTGTTATTAATTAATGTATTATTATTTGCCTGGTCCATTAAATCTGAAATCAGTTATATCAAGATCCATTAAATCAAGAGATTACTGTATATACACATACATACATACACACATATACATACACATGCATATACATACATACACAATGTACATATTCATACTTGCTCGCCTTTTTCTATTTCCCAACTCCTCCCCACCCCACAGGAAACAGCATTACCAACCCCTGCAACAGTGAGGCAGCGACAGAAAACATACAGAGAGAGGCCACAAAGATGGAACCAGAATTAAGAGAGCCAAGTTAAATTTGTCCATGGATAGAACAACCAAGGGACATTCATGAAATTAAGCAAGAAGCATGTTGAAAAAGTTTAAGAGTACTTTTTTATTATAAAAGTGATATAGTAATGGAACAGAACGACTGAGGATGTGGTTAGTGCAGACAACATACATAAATCTAAGAGTTGTATGATAAAAGAGAATGTTTAGGAGACAAGGGCATCATGACTGTAAAACTCCCTCCCTATACAGTACAAATAGATAATTCAAAACACACACATACACATATTAAGAGATCAGAGTTGTGGGGAAAGCCTCAATGCTGTAAAGATGCCCACTTTGGAAGAGAGAAGAGTGAGGGATAATGTGATTACAACCTTTAAGTTTTAAAACATCAGTGATGTGGATGGTGGACAATCCTTCAAGAGTTAGAACCACCTGAGAACTTAATATGAATAATCAAGAAATTTAAAAAAAATGTAAAATAGTATTTTTAGAGTATAAGAGTGGTGAAAGAATAGATTACAATGCCTAAGGACTTGGTTCATGCATACAATTTACATAAATTGTTAAGAATGATCAAGAGATGGGGCCCCTTGAGTGTAGAACTCTCTCCCCATACATTTAAGATAGGTAATTACATACACACATACACATGGTACATAAATACAAGGTTAAGAGATGGGGCGACACAAATGTAAGACTCTCTACTCGTAACACACAAATAGTAACCACACACATAAGCAAATATAAGGTGATGTGGATGGGACAGATTAAAAGATCTTAATATGTTTATTATTTAGTAGTTACTAAGCTTCAGGAATTTATGTGAGAGGGACCAGGGAATAGACATCATCCCTAACTTGTTGCTAGAGTCTCACATTAGCTTAACAGTAAATGGCATGAACTATCCTCTGATAAACATCAGAATAGCTTTCAGTATCATGAATAAGGAAATACTAAGCAAGCTTTTCATAACCTTATGTACACAAGGTCAGAACAAGAATATTCCTTTCCAGTTTGATCAACTTAGCTAAAAAAGCACAAAGAGCGAATAGAGAAGGTCCAGAGGATGGCAACAAAGATAGCATCAGAATTAAAAGAGTTAAGTTATGGGGGAGGCCAATTACTCTCAATTTGCCCATTTTGGAAGAGAGAAGAATGAGGAATGACCTGTTCACAACCTTCACATTTTTAAAACATATCGTTGACATGGACAATGAACAGTTTTTCAAGAGCTGTCTGGATAACGGCCAGATAACTTGTTGAAAAATGTAATGAAATACTTTTATAGCATAACTTTAGTGGCTGAATGGAATAGAATGACTGACGACATGGTTAATGCTGGCAACGTACTTAATTTTAAGAAGTTGTATGATAGAAGAGAATGCACAAGAGATGGGGCCCAATGAGTGTAAAACTCCCTCCCAATAGAGTACAAATAGGTAACGATAGGACCATGGATCTGTGGTTTAGGGTTCTGTGAAAGTTAGTGAAGGAATAAAGATATTGGTACCTTTTAGTTTCAAATATACTGGGAATGGTATTAAAGGGGAAAAAGTGCTTTTATTAAAAGATGTCAACAAGCAAAGGAACAATGAGATGTACAGTGATGAAGGTATAAACAGCACTATAGCCAGCCAACATTAGCAAAGTATAAGAGAGGAAGGAATGAGTATACAAGGATGAGAAACGAAGAACAAAGAAACTTTGAAATGTTTTTTGTGGAAAATGCTGGAACAAATCCAAAAATTTTCCAAAAATTCATCAAGATTCAGCTGTCATTTAAAAAGCAGCATATCGGGCTAAGGAACTCAGAGGAAAGCATTGCTGAGGATGATGTGAGGCTGTTTGGGAAACTGAATAACAGGTTCAAAAGTGTTTTCATATTGAAATGGAATGGGGAGGACATTTTAGAAAGCATTAAGATATCTAGAAAATATATTAACAGAATACTGAAAGGTCTTGACCCATACAAGACTTGTGGTTCTGCTGAAATTTCATCATATGAAGATGTGTACTCATAATTTAGATAAACCCCCGGAAATACTCTTCAAAATGTTGCTACAGAGATGCAGTAACAAGGGAATGGAAGAAGGTGAACGTCTAACCGGTCTATAAGAAAGGAGACCAGGTAGAGGCACAGAACTATGGACTAGTCCCACTGATGAGTGTAGTTTGTAAGCTTTTGGAAAAGATTATGAAAAAGCAAATGGATGACTTTCTACTGAGGAGAAATTGCTAAAGTGAGAAAAAGCAGTCTTATGGAAAGGAAGTCTTGTGTAACAAACCTATTAGATTTCTACAAAAGAGTGAGCTCAGTTTTAGGCAAAAGGGAAGGCTGGATGGACTTTCTGTATCTGAACCACCAGAAAGCATTCAACATTGTATTGCATGGAAGGCTGATTAAGAAGCTGGAACTCCATGCAAAAGTAAGAGAAAAACTCCTTTATTGGGTAGAGGATCTTGATGGAAGTGAACATAGGACACATGTCAGAGGAGCTTTCTCCAAATCAGTCTAGGTGACCAGCAAAGTGCCACATGGTTTTTTCTGGAACCATTATTCTTCTTGATCTTTGTAAATGACTTGCCTGAGGGTATGGACTTCTACCTGAATATGTTTACAAATGATGCGAAGGGTGTGAGGTAAATGAAAAGCACGGAGGATTGCATCAGCTTTCAAGGGGACATAAACAGCCTTCAAAGTTGGTCTGATACATGGTTGAGGAAATTCAACCCAAGCAAATGTAAAGAACCGAGGATAAAACAAAGTGAGAGAAGACCTCAGTGTGATTATTCTGTAATAGGAAATTTACCTAAGGATCCTTAATGTGAGAAGGACTTGGGAATTAATGTTGTCCTTAACCTGTTGTCTATCTATCTGTCTATATCTCTGAAGCCCGTTCCCTCCTGGAACTCCAGTAAGGGGTGGCCACTGCAATAGTTTCCACTTATACCTGTACTCTCATACTTCCCATGCACATTCCATTCTATGCATTCTTCCACTCTATTTGCCCATGTCACAAGTGGTCATCTTCTCATAGCAACCCCTTTGATTGTACTATCATACACTCTCCTTGTAAACTTCCAGTCTTGCATTCTTTCCGTATATTAAGTTTCAGCCACTCTACCACTCCACAGTTCATTCCCTTTGCATTCCCTGCCATACCACATCTCTCTTACATAACATGAAATTGAGCAAGAAGTTCGTTGAAAAAGAAATAACAAAGTACTTTTATAGTATGAGAGTGGTAGATGAATGGAGCAGAATGGCTGAGAACATGGTTAATGCAGACAGCATATATGTCTATGAATATTTGTGAAAGTAGAGAATGTTCAAGAAATGGGGCCCTACGAATGCAAGACTCCCTCCCCTTACAGTACAAATAGGTAATTACACACACCCACATAGTTTTCTCTGTGACTGGTTCAAGTTTCTTCTAGTCTCTGTTCTTTATTTCTTTTCTAACTTTTTACTCTTCTGACATTGCACACATAACGTAATTTTGTGTGATTTGTTTACTCGCTCATCTCAGTCAGAAAGTGATTGGTGACTTTTCATTTTTTTCATTTTTCATGTGCTTCTTATGATTTATTAACATAACTAGTTAGCATGATATTGTTTCTGTTATTGCCAGTAGGATAAGCTAACACACAGAATATGGAAAAGTTTTCTTTTTTACTTAAAGCTAGGATGACTGCACACTGTGACACAAAAAAAAGAAAGATATTATTATGTTAAAGCTAATGTGAGTGATTGATACATGACCAGTAGGGGAACCAGAGCTATATATTACAGTTGTTGTTTCCAGAACATTGTGCTTGTGTTAGAAGTCCCATCTTCCCTTTTATTTTCCAAATTTTGTGAAAAGATTCACTTGTAAAGCACATTTGTTAAAAGTGGAGTAGTATATAAACAAGTGGGTTAGAGCTGAGATTTACTGTTTTAATGTGTCCAATTTACTATTGCCCTCAATGAGAACAACAAAGGGAGATGTGGGAACACCTATGCAAGCAAACATCAGTCACCTGGCTGGACATCTCAAGGTATCGATATTTGATTGGCCTGCTTGCTTTGATGGCTCTGTCCTCCCTGTTCATGCATTTGCTGCAATCTTTGCCACTAACCCCGACCAGCTGATGATGCCATTTCTTTTATTATTGGGAATTTCCATGATAATATAGGCGGCTTCTTCCATATATAGTAATATAAGTGATGGTTTCATCAACTGGTTAGGATTGATGGCAAACATTACAGTGAATGGGTGGACATAAGACTTGCCAGCAAACCAGGCAAGCCAATCAGAGAACAATACATTGAGGTGTCCAGCAGGGTGAGTGATGCTTAGTCCTACATCTCCCTTTGCCTCACTTTTTGGAAAGATTTTTGTGATGTTGAAATGTTAAAGAAATAGATCTCAGTCTAATCAGTTTGTTCCCATACCACCATATTTTCCACATTTGTCATGATAGATAGTAGGTACAGGACACCTGTTTTTACATTCCTCATTAGTAATAAAGTTTGCTTTTGTCTGTTGCTTACCCATTTCTTGAGGATGTGTAAAATACATTTTGATATTTCTGATCACTTAGCAAGTCAGAGGCCATCGTGGGATACTGATGAGTAAATAATTTCTTTTTGGATGGAGGAAATGCATTAGCATTGAGTACAAAGTCTCTTTTCCAGTCTGTCTGTAGCTGACGTACTCCCTCAAGAACTAGTAGCATGGTAAGGTAACTAATTTAGGACAGCTTAATATAGTGCAAACATTGTAATGAAATATGTCTACCTAAATACTTTAGAATCATGCTTCTGTATGGTTTCATGGACCATTGTTTTTAAAGGCATTTTGGATTCTTAAGTGATAGAGGGGAGATGGTTACTATTTTTACTAATCACATAACATAATATTTAAAGTTACGTTTTAAGTACTGTAATATAATTGATGTTGTAAATGCTTACAGCCGCAGTAGATTTTTTTAAAATACTTATATTGTATTCATTACCCTCTTTTGTATTGAAAGATCTTATGGCTTAAATGTTTTGGTTTCATATTTAAATTCCTACTCTTATGAGAGCACTAAAGGAAATTTCCCCTTGTATCTCATATAATCTTTGATGAGCTCCAGAGATTTTAGAAGGATGATACCTAGTGCTGTAGTGTACTGTATTGTGCTCATATCTTATCCATTTAACTTGCATACTTATTTAACTTGGATAAGATAGAAAGTCATAGCTCTTTTTTTTTTTTTTTTTTTTTTAACTTAGAGAAGTCTGTTTTTAACCTGTGTACATTTGGTAATGATTATTCATATGTTGCATTTACTTTCATCACTTGTTTCTCAGGTGTTAGATCTAACATTTTATGAATGTCAGTATAGAGTAATATCTCCATCCACATGACATATTTTAAGGGTTTACCACATATCACAATATATAATGGATGATTCCATTAGCTGTTACTTTCTGATACTGACATCTGTGCAAAACAGTAATAACACCTAGTTAGTCAAGAAACTCCAGTTTCCTCGTTTAATTACCATTGTTGCAGTTCATATGAACAATAAAGTAATGATATGAAGAGTGGAATAGAGAAGTAGAATCAACTGAAAATCTTACTGATTTTATTATGACTACAATTATTCCACCATCTCATCCCTTCTCTTTTGGAGGATTTTTTTATTTTCATCATAGGATCTTGGTAATAAAATTCTCTGAATAAGTTTTGATTTAGCTTATTTTTGTTCTTGTACATTCAGAATGTATAACTGTTTCATTACTAGATCATTTTAGGACAATAAATACAGCATCATAAGCAGTATCATGATAGAGAATTATATTACCCTCACAGGTATTCATTAACTAGTTTTCTCTAAAAATTAAGTGAAAGACAAAGTTAGGGATATAACTGAGGACTGAGATGACTGAAAATGCTAGTTCAGTGTACATGAATTTACAGAAAGAATGACTTAAAAGTGTCCACTTTATCACAATGAATTCACCCTGGGAATATGTAGAAATGAACTGAGAGGCTTTATGAACTTGATTTATTACATGCAAATGAGAACAGAGTTCAAGGTAATAAAAATTAATGGAAAATTAATTCCTGTATATGAGAGGTAGAGTGAATTTTAGAAACATTTTCAAGTCTTAATACTGTACTGTAATAGATATCACCAGTGTCTGAAGAAGCATGAGGCAAAAAATATATAATTGAGATTAATATCTATAATCATTTTCAAAAAATAAATCAGATTAATAAATGTACATATTCAGTGATATATCTAGCCAGCAGTTGATTAACAATAGATTAATAAACATTAATATGAGAGTGTATGGAACTAAGGAGGAAACTGAGGTGTACATGTCTTAATTCTCAAAACAAACCAATGAATGGGAAAGAGGTAATGAGATGAATATTCCCTTACAATTTATGTAAGCCCTGCAGACTGATAGTAATTGAATTGCTTAATGAAGAAAGTCCAGTAGACTGTTTATGCAGTATTTTGATCATAGAAATTGATAAAGAAGTAATGAGACAAAAATATTTGATATTTCACCTGGTAATATCGATTATTTTATCAAGAAGGTGTTAATTCAATAATAATTAAGCATTCTTTTATTCCATATATGATCCTTAGTTTCTGCAACATGCTCAGTATTCTGTTATATTAGTCAACAATTGATTCAAATACTCATTCATGAATTAGCTTTACATCTCAGTTAGATACAGCAAATAATATGTCTTCGAATGATTTTAGAATTAGTGACCATTAATTGCTGCATGCAGGCTTGACTCATAACTGTGTTGAAGTAAGATTTCTAGAATTTTCAGATTCTTATAGCAGACAGGTTCATCTCAGTAGATTTTGTTAACAAGTATTAAAGATGCTAAGATACTAAATTTTCTGGCTGTAAGGTAATGAGTCAAGTGATGCTCTCTCTTTCCATTTTATTAGCAAAACTACTAAACCTCAGCTTTATAAGAGCTGTGTGTATCATTTTGTTCTGGTAAAAAAAAAATGATATTTTTTATGCATATTATTATATAGAATTATTAAAAGAATTCTTTTCATCCCTTTCTTTACCTGTTCCTGGCACTACCTCACTAACACAAGAATTTGCGATCAAGCATGACAGATTTTAAAACCACAGTTATCTCATTCAGAAATTTTTATTGATCTTATCCATGAATATAGAATTATAAGATATATCCAAGCCAATGATGATTGACATGATATTTTACAGAAATAAGAAGTATACTGGCCATTCATCAGTTAGAATTTTGCTAAAACTGCATTATGGAATAGTTAGTTAAGAGATTAGTCTATAAGAATTATGTAATTATACATATAAGATTGAAATATGACCTCAGTAAAATAGTAATGTACCTGAGATTATATCAGCCATTGCATCTAGATTAGGAGAAAGAAAAAGTCACAACTTTTTGCACGTTTATGGATTTTCAGCATGTCACACAATACAGTACTTAATGCACATTTTGCTTGTAGCTGGGTGTGGGAAGTTCTTTGCTCAAGAAGCCTTTTATTTTTTTTTTTGACGTGAAATATCCACTTAAATTAGAAAGTGCAATACTCAGAGCATGGTTTTTGCAGGATAATTGTTGCTTTTGGTCATGGCTGTTCTTCGAACAGCATGATTGACTATTTTTTGATGATTGGCAACTAGTTCCTGCCAGAGTAATTAAAAACAGATTAATATGTACATGTACATGTGCAGTTAAGGAATAGTATAGTACAGTGTAGAATTAAGTTCTTGTTGTCAAGATGATCAAATATCCTTGGGAGAGAATTACATGTGAAGGTATTGAACTCTTATATTTCCCAATATAATAGCACTACTGATGACAAAATCAGGTATTCATCGTCCTGTGTATTTGTGTTTGAAACCATAGGCTTTTCTCAGATTACCACTTAGATTTCAGTTTTCATAGCCAAAATATTTTTAAAAAAATTAGCAAATATTCCAGTATTCACCTCAGAATTTGTTTGTACTTAATAAATGTCAAAAATTTATTGCATATCAAATGTTAACATGAGTCCTAGGTTTGAGTGTATCAGTTGGCATTATCGCAATGTATATCATGAAACTAGAGTAAGAATAGTTGATAAAGAGAAAGACAGTGTTTTGGGATGTTTAGGTATGTAGAATGAATGAGTATTGGAAAACAGTGTCATATAGGTGAGTGGAAAACTCAAAGAAATAGGTTAAAGAACCAAGAGAGAAAGTAGATATTCAAAAGGGCAATAGGCATAGAAAGAATTAACATGTTTTAAGAAGTGATTCACTTTAGGCCCTTACCAATATATTGGAAAATAGATATACACAGCCTAAGTTCATTTATTGCCTTTAAGTAAACTAATGCAGGTGGGGCTCAAAAAGCAATAATCTTTAATTGATGATTTTGATCTATCAATGCCTAATATTGTATATATTCAAATTATTGTTCTCACACACACACACACACACACACACACTTAGATATATCAACACTGAATATGTTGCTTGAAAAACGCAGTCATAATAGGGAGAAATCACCAGTGTGGATGAACATCTTTGTTTTTATTGGCTTACATATCAGTAATTTCATAGACCTATAAAGAGAGGATAATGTGCACATTGGAAATCCTCCCTTCTAGTATTTACTTTTCCAAAAAAGGGAACAGAGAACAGGGCCAATTGAGGATTTTTCCTCCAAGGCTCAGTCCTCTGTTCTTGGTGCTACCTCGCTAATGTGGGAAATGGCGAATATGTACAAAAAAAAAAAAGTATTACATGCATATTATCCTTTCTTTAGAGGCTCTGATGAAGGTATATGTAATTGTCAAAATGTAAGCCAATAAATCCAAAGATATTCATCCAAGTCCTGATGGTTATCTTGTATTTTAATTTCTAAGAGGGGAAACAGAAGGGGTCAAGCGGGAAGTGCGCATTCTCCTCGAAGGCTCAGACTGGGGTGTCTGGATGTGTATATATGTAACCAACATGAGAAGAAAGAAGAATAGATGATATGTTTGAGGAAAGAAACCTGGATGATCTGGCTCTGAGTGAAATGAAGCTCAAGGGTAAAGGGGAAGGATGGTTTGGAAACATCTTGGGAGTGAAGTCAAGGGTTGGTGGAGGACAAGAGCTAAGGAAGGAGTAGCACTACTCCTGAAGCAGGAGTTGTGGGAGTGTGTGATAGAGTGAGAGGAAGTAAATTCCAGATTGATGTGGGTAAAACTGAGAGTGGATGGTGAGAGATGTGTGATTATTGGTGCTTATGCACCTGGTCACGAGAAGAAAGATCTTGAGAGGTAAGTGTTTTGGGAACAGCCGAGTGAATATGTCAGCAGTTTTGGTGCACAAGACTGGGTATTAGTGATGGGTGATTTAAATGTTAAGGTGAATAATGTGGCAGTTGAGGGTATAATTGGTGCACATGGTTTATTCAGTGTTGTGAATAGAAATGGTGAAAAGTTCGTGGATTTGTGTGCTGAAAAAAGACTGGTTATTGGGAATACCTGGTTTAAGAGGACAGATATACACAAGTATACATATTTAAGTAGGAGAGATGGTCAACGGGCAATATTGGATTACGTATTAATTGATAGGTGTGTAAAAGAGAGACTTTTGGATGTTAATGTGCAGCTGGTGGGATGTCTGATCACTGTCTTGTGGAGGTAAAGGTGATGATTTGTAGTTTTCAAAAAAAGAAGAGAGAATGTGGGGGAGAAGAGAGTGGTGAGAGTGAGTGAGCTTCGAAAGGTGACTTGTGTGAAGAAATATCAGGAGAGATTGAGTGTAGA